>MU263244.1:0-46650 GCA_020310875.1 Ceratopteris richardii
TATATACCTTCGGCACAAAAAGACAAAATAGCATGCACAAGCGCTGCTATAGTGCATTCGGAGTCGAAACGAGCTCAGATCGCGATTTTCGCACCACAAAGCGAAGCCGTTTTGATCTCGGAAACACGATGAGTATGCTCACCAAAATTTGTGTGATTCTGAGACTACAACGGAGGAGTGTCGACGGCACCCTAGATGAAGCGACGACCTGCTCTGATACCAATTGTTGGAGATAGATGTCTGCAGAAGCATCGGAACAGCACAAGAAGAAGAAGAAGCTTGGAGCACAAACACACAATAGTGAATCTATTACTAGAGAATGTACAAAGATAAGTAGCCCATTAAGGCAATAGGCGTATATACAAGCCGGGGAAAAAACCTCCTAAAGAGGGAAAAATGCCCCGGCGGTCCTAGTGTGTTCACACCACATCACTACCTAAATATATCAACACAGCGCTCCTAGTGGAAATGTTTCTTGGCTGCTGGAATTCAGAGTTCTATGCTCGAGGTCGATTTGCACCGTTAAAAGTGCACGCCTGCCGCGATGCAGAAAACCAAAACTTAAGAAGGAGCTGAACCTACTCTGATATCATTGTTGGGTGTGTCTATAAGTGCGAGAGACACACAAGAAGCACACACAAGGAGTACAAATGCAGCAAGACACACGGAGAAGATGATGGCTGAAATAGCTCTCTTGGTATCAGAGTAGCATGTAATGAAGAGCCACTTTCTTGAAGATGCATGAATAGCTCTTTTGGTATCAGAGTAGCATGTATGGCGAGTAGCATGTAATGAAGAGCCACTTTCTTTTGAAGATGCATGTGATGATCCACACTGGATGAGTGCTATGCAATCAGAAATGCCATACATAGGAATGGTACTTGGGAGTTATGTGAATTGCCAAAAGGAAAGAATGCCATTGGTATAAAGTGGTTTTACAAGATTAAGAAAATTTGATGGTAGCATTGATCACTACAAGCTAGATTGGTTGCTAAAGGATATGTGCAACAATATGGCATTGATTATGAAGAAACCTTTGCACCTACTTCACGCATGACTACCATTCCGTGGTTACATTGGCTGCCCATCGAGGTTGGAAAGTGCATCAATTGGACATAAAAATAGCCTTCCTGAATGGTGATTTGCAAAGAGGTTTATGTGAAGCAACCTCCTGAATTTGCTATGAAAGGGAAAGAGCATATGGTTTGTTGCTTGCATAAATCCTTGTATGGTCTCAACCAAGCTCCACGTGCATGGTATGACAAAATCCATAAGCACTTGATTGCTCTTGACTTCACATGTAGTCCGATTGAAAGCACACTCTATGTATGCAAAAATGGGGCTCATCTCACAGTGCTTGTTCTTTATGTCGATGACATACTCTTGACTTGGTCATGTGATGCAAAACTTGACATTCTTATGGCTGATTTGCATCATACTTTTGATGTCACTTTTGAGTCCTCACCAAGATTCTTTTCTTCAATGATTAGCATGGATACCAAATCAGCAAAATTCAAAATATTTTCCCTGTTCTATATAGAAGTTCTAAACTGCTTATATGCATCTCCTAAACCATGAAGGCACACTTCCACCTTATCATCATCATCATCTACATTCACACCAATAGATGCAAGTGACTTACATATGCTTTTGATTTTGAGAGTGTAGTCACTTATCGACATGCTCTTCTTCTCCAATGTATGCAGCTCGTTCTTGAGTTGCAATTTCTATGCGTTTGTATTGGTCTCATACCATGTGACCAAATTGTTCCAAGCCTCTTTCAGAGTCTTGGCATCCTGTATGTGCCCAATCATACTATCCTGTATGCTAACAGATAGCCACTACATTATCTTTTCTTCTCCTTGATTCCATTCCTCATATGATCTTAACTGGTCTATAGTCCGATTTCTTTCTAGTAACTACAGAGCATTTTCCTTCTCTCCTTCGATGTACTTCCAATATCCTTTTCCCATCAGGAAATTTGTCATTCTGAATCTCCAAGCATGGAAGTTATTCCTCTCGAGCTTATCACTCATAAGTTGACTCATTCCATCTGCGTTTGCCATTTTTGCAGCAATTCACAACACTACAAAACACTACAAGTAGCACTTTTGCTTGAACACTATCGTACTATGACGTGATAGTTCGATCTCAAAAAAAACACAGTTTTCGTGTATCAACAGTACATGAAATCGCTTGAAATTCTGGCTTTGGAATATATGAGTGTTGCCGAATCCCGAGCAAGTTACAGTTTCTGAATCTGACCTAGTTTTTTTGTGGGCCCCACCTTGTGGGCTCAAAATGAAGGTCGAGATGGCTCCCAAACTTTGATCTGACAAAAGCGAGTGAGGCCTAAAGGGAAAACTCTCGAAAATATTTTGAGGTCTTCTACCTTCACACCAATTTTCGTAGCAATCTGAGGTCGTTTGTGAAATGCACTTTCTCCATGCCGTCTCGCATACTCTTCACCGTCGGCCTTCTCCACGAGCTCTCTACAGCCACACTAGCTCTGATCCCATGTCACGAGGAAGAGATAAGAAAGGGAGCTCAATCTCATAATCTCACAATCAAAGAGAAGCACACACTCAGATTGAGGCAAGGAAGAATGATCTTCTTCTTCTTCTTCTATTACATAAAAAGGAATGTACAAGAATGATCTAAAAACAAGAATAAAACAAGTTCAATATATAAAGATGAGTACATAAGGAAAACCCTAATGTCCACGGATGAGTGAGCTTGCAAGGAACAAATGTGCCATCACTCTCGGTAGATAAATCTAATAAAGCTCAATGAAGTATCCCTGACATATACCAGCATGACCACTATACATGTTAGAGAAACAAAAAACTAATACACGTCATCCTGGATCATCACATGTTGAGCTTGATATCTCAACACAAAGTGCTTATTAGCACTATGGATGCAAAGAATTGGAAGATCTATCAAATGGATGTGAAGAATTCATTTTGGAATGGATGGATATATGAAAAGATGTATATGGCTCAACCTCCTATGTTTCAGGATTCGCATTTTCTTGAACATGTATGCACATTCAGGTAAGCCCTAAATGGTCTAAAGCAATCTCCAAGAGCTTGGAATTATAGATTTTTGTGTACATGTACATGATATTATACTCAAAGGTAATGATGTTGAAGGCATTAGCAAGACCAAGATAAAGATGGAGGAATTCAAGATTAGTGCAAAAACATCTTTCTTGAAGGGTTTTTAAGGCTTTTGAAGTTTTATGGAAGGTCTAGGTGAACCCTCCCTTATCTGCACATTTTGTAGAAATTAAGGTAAAAAATGGAAAAGATAACTAGAGAAGGAATGCAAGAGTTTATGTGTGACCCCAATTAAAATTTTGTTTTCCATAAAGGCACTATGAGACAAAAAAGGAAATCAGTGGTGTATACATGAAGAGGTTCTTGGGACATAAAAATGAACACCAAGATAGACAGGTAGCTGAAGGGACGTACATAAGAGGAATTGATGTATAACCAAAGGGCATCGTTCTTGGACTAAGGAGATAGATTAACGAGTAAAATTATACTCTACACTAGAAGTGAGCAATACAGAGCAAGACACACACTTGAACAATGTGTGTATAATGAAGCAAGTGTGCAAAGAGATCAATGAAAAGGCAAAGAGGGTGACAAGGTATGCAGAGAGAGTGCACTAAGAGAAACCAAGAGAGCAACTAAGGTGTGAAAAAGTATTATCAAGGAGGTACTACACATCCACAAAGAAGTGACCCATCCTTCAACCTTATTGAAAACTTGAGTGCAAGGAGGGCACAATGGAAAGCTACTCGACAAGGTGGAGGACCCGCACAAAGAAGGGTGATTGCACAAGTGATTGTGATATTTTGTATACTTGTGTGTGTGCTTCTTTGTATAAATTGCTACGCATAGAGAAAACTTTTGTCTCATTCTAGAAAAAGCTATTGTATTATTCAGTTGTCAACCAAGACATAGAGGCTATAGGTACAGTTGACCTTCTTCTTCTTCTCCATTCTTCTCCTACAAACAGTCAAACACCTTTAAATAAAAGAATCCCCAATAAAATTTGGCACGCCTAGGGAGACAAGGTAGCTTGAGCATATGAGAATCACCATTACAAACTGAAGAAAGGGTACAAAGGTATCGATGGTCTTGAAGAAGTAACTTTCCCTTTTCCTTGGAATTCATCTTAGACTAAGGAATAGGATGCATAGCTCATGATTGTAACCTCATCACAAACCTTAGAATTTCCTTTCAAAACAACAAGAATGAAAGTCATTCGTAGGTCAGCTAGTCCTTATTCATCCACATCATCAATAATAAATATGGTAGCTCAAGAAGACTTATCTATTAGAATCAATGTCAATATGGTCTAACATTATCTTCATTAGAAGTGTTTTTCTCTTCAAATTCCAGATGAGCTAACAACATAGGTAACTTTCTCTCTAGTCCTACCACAACAAAAGGCGTTGGGTGCCTTGGATAGTGCAGCGGGCTCCCATACATGCCACCAAGGTTTGAAACCGGTCGATAGCAACGCAACACAAAGTTTTTGAAAATCAGTTTCGGAAAAAAAAGCAACAATGGGTGGCGTCGTTTTCGTGATATTGTTTTGAGGAGGCTTGCCATTAGCAATCAATATTGATCGTAGCTTTATGGCTTTTCGTATTTGCTTTTGGAGGGTACCTCAAAGACTATATAAAGAGAGCCTTGCTCATTGTTAAGCATCACTCATCGAGCAATCCTCTCAAGGAGATCAAGGAGGAGTCTCACACACTGAAGGAGGTGATCACTCCAGCTCTTGGTGTTCTGAATCTTTTGAGGTGGAGTTTTGGTGAAGGAGAGGCTACTCTCTTGGAGCAAGAAATCTTCTACAAGGTGGTGATAACTATCTCTTGCGAGTTAACCTTATCTTTTGTTTTTAGGGTTTCTCCAAACTAATCTCAAAATTAGGGTTGGTTGATTTACAATTTTGTTACACTATTTTGTGAGAATAAGGTTAGCCTCGTTGCTCATTCACTTCACACACTTAGATTATTTCAACATAATCTAAAAGGAGTTTCATCACTATTTAAGGATACATCTACTTCGTTATATCAAACTTGGAAGATAGTGGTATAAAGACTTTTACTAGAAGAACAAGGAGTCCATACTAGACAACAACAACAACAACAACAACAAGATCATATAAGAACAAGAAGTCAGACTAGACAGCAACAACAAAAAGATCATGTAAGTTTTGCTGAAGACTTTGAGATTCATGATAGTTGGCACTTACGACTGTTGAAGATGAACCTGCATGTGTTAAAAATGCACTTAACATTCCTATTTGGAGAAAATCTATGCAAGAAGAGATTGATTCTAATCATAAGAATCAAACTTGGCAACTATGTGAGTTACGAGAGGGAAAGAAGGCTATAGGTGTAAAATGGATCTTCAAATCAAAAGGAAAGCAGATGGTACTATTGACAGGTACAAAGAAAGATTGGTTATCAACGGATATGCACAACAAAAAGGTATTGATTATGATGAGACATTTGCTTCTATGTTTGGATGATTGTTATTAGGTGAACACTTGCTTTAGCATCACATTTTGCTTGGCATATATATCGACTTGACATTAAGACTGCTTTTCTAAATGGTGATTTACACGAGGATGTGTATATTAAGTAGCTAGAAGGTTTTGAAGAGACAGGTAAAGAACACTTAGTGTGTAAGCTTATAAAAGCTTTGTATGGTTTAAAATAGGCACCTAGAGCATGGTATGAAAGGATACATACATATCCTTTATCCATTGGTTTCCATAACTCAGATGCAGCTCCAATGCTTTATATCAAAGCAAAATTAGGTATGATGATTATAGCAATCATTTATGTGGATGATATTAAGGTAACATGTCCCAAAAATGCAGATTCACACATGTTCAAAGAACAATTGAAGCAAACATTTGATATGAATAATTTAGGCATTTTGTATTATCATCTTGGGATTCAGTTTCTGTCTAGAGATGAGTGTATCTACATGACACAGCAGAAGTACATTGAGCAACTTTTGGAGAGGTTTCAGATGAGTGATTCTAGACCTATACAAACACCTATGGATCAAAACATGTCATTACAAATGGTAGCAGATGCAGAGCCATTTGATGCTACTTTATATAGTCAAGTAGTTGGTTGCTTGATATATCTTTGTAATACACGTCCTGATATATAGTTTGCAGTTTCTCAAGTATCAAGGTCATGCAGAATCTGACAGTGTTACATTGGAAAGTAGTAAAGCGGATCTTTCGATATCTGAAGGGAACTTCAAATTATGCTATGGTATTTTCGAAATGTACACATTTGTTACTAAAAGGGATTTCAAATTCTGATTGGGCAAGTGATAGAGACACAAGAAGAAGTACTAGTGGATTTTGTTATCTTGGAGATTGTCTTATCTCATGGCACTTGAAGAGACAACCCACTATTTCCACTTCATCGAGTGAACCTAAATATTGTGCAGTATTTACAACTACTCTAGAGTCAGTTTGGTTGTAGAAGATTTTTAGTTATCTTGATGTAAGAGTGCATGAACCCATTCAGATATTTTCAGATAGCTAGAGTGCTATAACTGTAGCAAAGAATCTAGTACATCATGCAAGGAAAAATCATATAGAGGTACACTACCACTCTATTCGAGAGTAGATACCTAAGAAGCACATTGAGTTGGTTTATGTTCCTTCTAGTGAGAATGTTGTAGATATATTTACCAAAGCATTGACTAGAGATAGTCATCAGAAGATTTGGAGGTTACTGAAGCTTGTACCAATATGACATTGAAGGTGGGATTGTTGGAATCAATATCAATATGGTCTAACATTATCTTCATTAGAAGTGTTTTTCTCTTCAAATTCCACATGAGCTAACAACATAGGTAACTTTCTTTGTAGTCCTACCACAACAAAAGGCGTTGGGCACCTTGGATAGTGTAGCAGCCTCCCATACATGCCACCAAGGTTCAAAACCCGTCCACAACAACACAACCCGAAGTTTCTGAAAATGAATTTCAAAAAAGCAACAGTGGGTGGTTCCATTTTTGCAATATTGTTTTTGAGGAGGCTTGCCATTAGCGATCAATATTGATCGTAGCTTTATGGCTTTTCGTATTTGCTTTTGGAGGGTACTTCAAAGACTATATAAAGAGAGCCTTGCTAATTGTTCAAGCATCACTCATCAAGCAATCCTCTCAAGGAGATCAAGGAGGAGTCTCACTCACTTGGAGGAGGTGATCACTCCAGCTCTTGGTGTTTCTGAAGCTTACCACCACCTTGTAGAAGACAGACTTATTGCTCCAAGAGAGTAGCCACTCCTTCACCAAAACTCCACCCAACCTTATATTTTATTTTTAGGGTTTCTCTACCCTAATCTCAAAACTAGGGTTGGTTGATTTACAATTTTGTTACACTATTTTGTGAGAATAAGGTTAGCTTCATTGCTCATTTACTTCACACACTTAGATTATTTCAACATAATCTAAATTTTGTATCATCATCTTCTTGGATATTCTTCCATTAGTGAGTGCACCACTTTATATGGTTGATCCCATGTTGTAATTTGGACATCTATTTTTTAGTGAGTAAGCATCCAACTTATGTTCCCTATCCTTATTTCAAGATCTTTCTTTCTATCTCTCACTTATCATCTTGATTAATTAAGTGTGTATGGTCAAAAGGTTTTAGTATTGGAACAATCCTAGGGCCCCGAATTCCAACATTATCAACTTTAATTTCACAATTGAATATAAAAAAATTCTTTCTTGTAGAGGATTAAAACATGAAGGCCCTAACAAGAATGTATGGGAATTTGTAGCACTATGTAAAACAATGGGGTTAATAAGAAGAGAATATGCACTTTTAATCATATTCCCAACAACATTGGAGGATGTAAAAGACAAATGGTTTAGCCAATTTGCAGAGAACCATTCTAGTACATGAGACTTAATTAAGGATTCCTTCAAAGCATAGTTCTAATAACGACACATAGTAGAAACATGATTGAAGAATTAGAGAACCTTCAACTAGGTACTTGGGAGACATTTCTTGAATTTGTTACTAGGTCTATAGCACTTATTGCTAAATTACTAGATCCTCCCCAAGATAGTTTTTGTCAAAATGTGGCTTGCTAAACCACTTTGAATATCTACATGTTGCAAGATCATTGAGTTAGTCCTCCACATAGCAACAATTGATGAGTTCATTACTACAACGATAACGTTGATGAGAATTAGACATCAATATAGAATGCGATCTTCTAGTCTACCATACCCTGACGAACCCAAAGACCCACCTACACAAGTAAGGAAAGAGCTCAATAATTTAAGAAGAAATAAGCCCAAAAAAAGAAGAAGAAATTGGAATCATTCAACTAAGGTGTGTAATTGAATCATTAAGGGTACAAAAGGGAGAGGAGGCTCAAGAGGAAGAATTGACACAACTTTGATATGAACTACAACACCTTCATGAAAGGGTGGCATCAAAAGTGGACTATGTTGCACCATGTGTAGCAAACAAGGAGATGTGATAAGTGAATGAACTCTCTTAAGTGTGGCATTCCAACTATGCAAGAAAATTCACCATGAAGCACATGAGTGTCACTTAAGAGGAATGCCTGAATAAGCATATTGGTACAAGGAGGAGTCCAACCACCAACAAATGTGATGTCAGTTGCACGAAGTCAAGGGTAACACCTACAACCCACATCCCCATGGTAATTTTGAAAATGTTCCTAAAAGGCCAATGGTTTTTTTTAGATGTGGGGAGTGTGGAAATTATCAAAGTAAATGTCCTCTACTAGAGAATTCTCCTCCTTGACGAAATGGCCCAGAAGCTAGAGATCACTACACCGTTTGTTTCCCAAAGAATAAGGCATCTAGATCAAGACCTCATATTCACATGCATTTTATGAGTAAGGAAGGAGTTGTAGAAGAAACCATTATTACATCACCATCTCCTAGAGTGGTCCATCCAAAAGAAATTGTCTCTTTTGTTATGTAGACAAGAAGCAAAGGGAAAGACCCTCAAGCAAAAACATTCCGCGAGTCAAGGACAAATGGATTAAAAAAGGAAATTGTTAATCAAGGCATAAAGGCTTCAATGAAATTGTCTTTCTTCATCTTCACCATTCTTCTCCTACAAACACTAAAACACCTTTCAAAATAAGAATCCCCCAACAAGAACAGAAGAAGTCAAAATAATTTTGAGAATCACCCCTTTAGGGGCACTCCTTTTTCTCCAATTTCAATTTTGAAGTTCTTTCAACCTCTCTTTTGATCCTACAAGGTTGGGCCCATGGAAAAGATAGATCGATTTGCAAAACTATAAATTTTATTTTGTTCAACATCTCCCAAATATCTTAGATTCATAGTTTCAAGAGTTTTCATGTTCTTTTGATACAAGAAAACTATGTTTTTAGGAGATCGAAAAGTATTGTAAATTGTTGTAGAAATGAAAAATGTTGATGGAATGAGTCAATTTATGGGCAGTAAGTTACACAAGAATAACTTTCATCCTGACAATAAGGGATGTAGGAATTGTGTTCATTTTCAAAACTTGATGCCATCTTTCGGTGTGTTTCTGTGGTAAAAGAAATATATGACTTCATATTATGCAAGAAGGGTAGTATCCACACAAGGGTTTTTTGGTGTGTATTTGATTTAATGAATCATGCTAACAAATCATAATAATAAAGCACAATCACAACATGGAGGTTTCAAATCATTATCTCTTTTTTGAATAACATGCTTTAAATAATAAAAATGAAAAATCTTGCAAGAAAGTTAGAGAGATTTAGAAAAAATGTTTATAACCTTTTCATCCCCTTCGTGGAGACCCATTTATATTTTCAAAATTTTTGGTTTCTAAATTGAACACCTTGTGGTGTTAAAGGGTAGAGGGGTCGGGGAGAGGGGATCTTACAATCATGAACCCTTCTACCTAGATAGAATAAGAGATTCTTGATCAAACACTATTTGGGAGTCTTAACAAAGTTGACCACTTATCTTAACTTTGAAATCATCCAAAGCATTTCCCTTCTAATTACATTGCATAGAGTAGAAGACCAGCTCATAGCCTCGGCTACCATAGATTGCTTCAAAGTAACTCAATGCAGCAACATCAAATGCTTATTGATGCATATCCAAGTGTGAATGCTATTAGGATAGGAAACGAAAAGGTGACATATGTCTTGTCTACCACTAATGCATTGCTTGCACAATGGGAAGCGGGGTAGTGGAGGGATAGTGCAAACTTTACTTGCTTTGACATTGTTCCGTATCCTTCTACGGAGGATTGGGATCCAAAGGTCCTCCAAATTTGAATTCCCATTTAATACAAGTCAAATTAAAACAGCAATTCATGTTAACTACATGATGTAATACTAAGTTTCCCCTAAATCTCAAACTAGCCTCAAATTCAATTCAAATCTACGACCGTAGAACTTTTGATTGGGTGACCTTGTGGCCATTCAAAAAAAGGATTGCATTAATTTTGTTTCTTAAAAGGCACCTGCCTTAGTGATCAATTTTGGAAGCTGATCCAATGTCATTTATCTTAGCTCTATAGTTGTTTTTTCTTATGAGAAACCCTTGCTTGTGATCTTCTTTGACCTCAAGAAGTGGTCACATTCTAGTCACATGATACCAAAATTTGAGGACCATGGAGAATGGTTTTGTTAGATGCACGCAACCCACTTCTAGTCATGATTGATGTTGTGTAAGTTTAAAGCCCTACAATAATAACTAAATTATTAGAACATAAACAAATATACATACATATGCTAGAATAAAATATTAGTACAGAAAAGTAGCCTCTCTTTCACAACCTATCATTACTCCCTCTCCTCATCTGAGATTTGTTCATCATTTGCATTTAATTGTTGCATATGCGTATGCAGCCTATCTATTATACAAGCTATATTTGTATTCTCATTAGTTTCGAGTTTACATATATATCTTTTGTTTCTCTGTCTTTTACTTGAAGATTTTGAAGTTCTTGTTCATACTCATTAACAAATACTCAAATGCATTCAATATTGTACGCAATAAGATTAGAAATATCACTTTTTTCTTGCAATGTAAAATGAATTGGAAATCCCTTACTTAATCATACCTCATCTATAAATTTTGAAAAAGAATAGTTAGTCGATGCACATGGAGCTTCTTTGTAGCTGAGTGATGAGTAGCACCTCCTTTAATACCAATCCGGGGAGACGTGAGGATGGTATGAAGACCTCGAACAAGTGATGGCACAAGTGTGTGAGTGAGAAGCACACAAACATGCACACACATACAAACACACGCGCACATACGAAAAGACAAAGAGAGAAACAATGGAGTTCTTTAGATTACTCAAAAAGTCTTATAAAAGCTCAAATCTACAACAAGCTAGCCTCAAAAATGCGCTCTCTAGCTGTATTTATAGTTTTTGACTAGCTTTGGTCTTGTCCAGACCTAGTATCTGGCCTAGTTAAAAATTAGGTTCTAAGGCTAGTTGTGAGGCTCAAACGAGCTCTGAAAATTCTGAAATTTGGTGCGTAAATACTACTAATACTCCTCAAGCTCGAGGACTCCTCGGCTTCTACAAAATGGAGTCAGATTAATAAAAAAGATATTTACAATGGTGTGAAGTGACTAAAATCACTATTTGGGAAATATTAATTCATGAAAAATGATAAGCCTGTTTGCCGGATATCCGTTGCCTGCTTTGCCTACTTGGCCCTTCTATTTGCTCTGATTCTCTTCGCTGGCTTCCTTGTCTCGTAAGTCCTTGACTGCCCTGACCACTGCCAACACTCCCCGGCAACAGTGCCAAAATTTGGTGAAGCTCAGTGATGAGTAGCACCTCCTTTAATGTCAATCCTGGAAGATGTGAGGATGATATGAAGACCTCGAACAAGTGATGGCACAAGTGTGTGAGTGAGAAGCACACAAACATGCACACACATACACACGTGTACACATGGCAAGACAAAGAGAGAAACAATGGAGTTCTTTAGATTACTCAAAAAGTCTCATACAAGTTCAAATCTACAACAAGCTAGCCTCAAAAATGAGCTCTCTAGCTCTATTTATAGTGTTTGACTAGATTTGGTCCGTCTAGACCAAGTTTCCGGCCTAGTTAAAAATTAGGTTCCAAGGCCAGTTTGGAGGCTCAAACGAGCTCTGAAAATTATAAAGTTGGTGCATAAATATTAGTAATACTCCTCAAGCTCGAGGACTCCTCGGCTTGTACAAAATGGAGTCAGAATAATAAAAAATGATATTTACAACGGTGTGAAGTAACTAAAATCACTATTTGGGAACTATTAATTCATGAAAAATGATAGGCCTATCTGTCGGATCTTCCTTGACTGCTTTTCCTAATTGGCCCTTCTCTTTGCTCTGATTCTCTTCGTTGGCTTCCTTGTCTCGTAAGTCTGACTGCCCTGACCACTGCCAACACTCCCCCCTCTCTCGCGTTTGTCGTCTCTGATAGACCCTTGTTGAACGGACCGTTGGATGTAGTATTCCACGACATCTGTGGCCAAGTGGTGATCTGGTCACCTCAGCCCTTTGGCCAAATTGGTGAGTAAGGCCTCCTAGTCTACTGGCCTTGGTACCTCCCGATGTGGCATGCGTAGCTTCTCTAAGTGTAAAGCCTGTTCTACAGCAAATAAATGTAATAGATCATCTGGGTATGAGTATCTCTAAATGATATTCCCAGAACCCTGTGATAAACATTTCTTCAAACTTTTTTTTTTAAGCAGGCTGGGAGATGTTTGATACAAGCATGCCACGCACATACCACATTGATGGATGGGGTGGTGCTCATATCATAGACGAGGTCTTGGTTGCTTTCATTGAATCCTAAGGCCAAAAGGTGAGGTTCTTTGACATTTTTAAAAGTCCTGAATGTGACCAGCATCAACTCGAATATTTTGAGGCACATCTGTGCCATGATGTCTAGTACATTTTTGAATCTCATTCCCCAATGCCGAATGGTTGAAATCATGTATGCGATCGTGGGTGGGCCACGAGGTGGTGCCAAGTATACATAGTTTAGCCATTTGTCACATCCTTTGACTGTCAAAACTGTTTTGGTGTACTTGGGCCATGATCTTCCCTGAAAGAGAGGGGAGTATCAAGGGTTATACTTGATGTATAAGGGCATATTATTCCAAGTGCACACCTTATAAATGTTAATCTGTAAAAAGCATGGCACTAATTTAACCAATCCACCAGGGGTTATAGAAGATTCAATCTATCAAAGTTCTAATAGGAATCAAACTCGAAATCTCTATTGAGTAAAGAGAGCGCTTCAATCATTACTAGCATAGAGGTCCTATTTTAATGTTGTGTGGGATGGGGTATGATTTCTAGACACCTATTGTATCCACTTGAAGCATCCCTCACACATCATTCGATGGCATCAGAAGGGCCAAGTCAAGCATAAATCAAGGAAGGCGGATCATGTTTTGGCTATCATTTCTCTCGAGTAATGAAAGATGCTTGGAAGAGGACTAAATGATGGCAATGGACTCTTCCCGAGGATTTATGGACGGATGTAGCTTAATTGAGAGATAAGTATTTTCCAAGTTAATGATTGGTTTCAATATTTGTATTTTGCTCTCAGCTTTCATGTAGGATGCATTTTTATCATTGAAGTATCTTAGTAAACTGCGCTCTTGATAATCTTGATGCAAATTATGGAAACATACATGAAAGAGCATAAAAATATTGAAACACTCATTAAACACAAGCATAGGCATGCATCTACATTTCTCCTTTGCAAAGAATGGTTTCATGCACAAAACACGTTTTCTTCTTGCTTAAAAAAGATAGCTAAGGCTCAAGTTTATGTGCATGAGCAGTTAAATCTTTTTTAAAAAGCTAGAAAGTAGAATGTTTGTGCATGGATGATTGGGAACATGCATTTTCAAGCTCAAGAAATTGCTTGATTTAAGTTTGGTACATGCAAGGAGAATGGCAACACGTGCATGCACTCACATGAATTTGCTTGCAAGAACAAACATTTATCGATTCATGATTGTTTGTTTAGTATATGAATACTTATACTTTCGTTACCTTCTTTTTTCTAAATTGCATTAGGAAATTAGGAGAAATGACAAACTAGTTAGTTGTAAAGATCTTAGTTAGTATGCAAATCAAGTAGACTAGTTCATTTTCTTGAAAGTGATACTTAGGTATCACTTATGAGGATTCTTGATTAGGAAAAAGTAGGTTGTTTGAAAGTCAAGTGCTCAAATTTTTTTTTTGCTCATTGGAATAGCAAGAAAATAGAACTACTTGTAAATAGGATGGTTCAGAATGCTTTTATTTGACTCTATTCCTAGATCTGAAAGGAATCAAATAAAACCAGTTGGAATGTAAACTAATGGTACTTCTAAAGTTCCATAGATAGTTGAGATGTTACAAATTTATAAAACCATACCAGATTTTGAAGTTCTTACTTTGAAATTCTATCCCAAGGAGTGCTGGAAATCAAAGGTTGAACCTTAGCATCAATTGAACTTTGACATTCAATAGGAGAATGTTAGGTTCCATAGTTGCATCTCTAGTCAAGATCCAAAGTTTTCAAAAAAAGCATGGAATCTTTATTTAGCACTTTTTTGAGGATAAGAAAAGTATGTTAGAACCCAAGTTAAAATAACCTTTAGGAATCAAGATATTTTCCTAAAAGATATGTTAAAGTAATCTTTGGAAATTAAGTTTTCCTAAAGATAAGCCAATAAAATGAAATAGTCTAGTTAACTATTTTATTAGTTAGAAATGAATATCTAATGGATAAGAAATAAACACTTAAGTCTTGATCTTGTCCAAAGTCGAGAATTTCTTTTGAAGATCATTTTAGTTAAGAAAAGGATTCCAAGATGAATCATTGGCTTAGTATTACTTGATTCCTTTGTACGAATCTAAAGCTCTTGAAAGAAATATATCTCCCTAGATTTGAGACTAGAATCTTTCAAGTGAGTTTAATAGAAAGTAGTTCCCAGCAGTTCGCAAACCTTTGGTATGGTTACTTAAGTCCAAATAGTGATAAAACCCAAAGGTATATCAAAGATTCTTAGCTTTGGAATCTGAAAGGCATCAGTGTATGCTTGGACTTAGTAGGGGAAAGATCTCTAAAATCCCATGGGTAAGATACTTTTGTTAGTTTAAGAGATCTTAATAATAAAGACTAAGTCATTATTCTAGTTGCAAGGTCAACCAGACTTGATCAACCTTGGCCATGATTTTCCAAGAACTTGCGATTGTAACTACTCTGTAGATTGCCTAAGTATTGGCAATAAAATTCCTTTTGGGAATTATTCACTCAGGTTCCATTTATCCGATGGAAAAGTGTGAAAAAGTAAGTTGTTCCAAGTTTGAAGAGAGTGAAGAAATTCCAAGAATGTAGATTGCAACCGTGAAGACGGTACTTAAATCTTTGGAAGGTAAAACATGATGTTTGCCTATCCTTAAAGGGATTTTTGGTACAAATCCAGAAAGCATGAGTGGATGCTTAGATTTATGCAGTAGAGAGATTCCTGTAAAGAGCTGGCCAGGATAGGTACCTAAAGCATCAATACAAAAGGAATCTAAAGACAAGAAGTTAAAAGATCTTGTCACTACATATATGTCAAGAATAAACCAATTGAACTTGAATCTTTGAAAATTCAAGTACTTGGAATTCTATTTGGTTTTCATTTGAAAACCCTAGCAAAGAAGGATGGATGTTCCAACAAAAGGTTTTCAAGTTCCCAAAGGAAAGCACAAGATCATGAAACGATCATGTGAAGGGATCAAAACCTAGAAAATCTAGTTAGAGGTAATGCCTTAAACTTCAAAATTATTCTCAAGAATTGAAGCGAGAAGGTTCTCTATCAAGAGATGTTTAGACTTTAGGATAAAATTCACTCACATGTTAATGTGAGTATAAAATAGGGTGGTATGGGACACCAGATTTTATACTCAGATTGATGTAGGAAAGATGTTATGGGACATCAGACCGTGAGATGATATTTATCTTTTAGTCCTAAAAAATCTTGAAGTTAGATCTAATCCTCAAAGGAATTAAAGACTTCAAAGGAGAAGTTTGAATTCAAGGAGGATAAAAGTATGATCTCAAGATACTTCAAGATTAAGTATGTATGAAGAAATGAAGCAAGTAACTTCCAAGATCTTCTTGAAACACTTCATGATAACGTGCAAAAATATTTCAGAAATTTTTGAAAAAGTTGGATTTTGATTTGAGTTGATCTTTTCAAACCAAGGATTTGATTGACTAAGTCAAGCATCAAGTTCCTAGTGTAGCTTGGTAAATTCACTCTTTTGACTCAATGAAATGCACAATAATTTCATTCCGGTAAGGAGTCAAAAAGATTGAATATGACCTGAACTTAGTCTCAAGTGAAGCATTATTTGAATACAAAACTCATCAATAGAACCTGAGTGGGTCGACACACTGATGTTGGTTACCACACTAGTATCTTGTAGTTGAATGATGTTTTTCAATTTGCATTGAATATGTTTGAGAATCCAGCTTATTTCTCTTAAAAATAGAGAAAATGCTTCAATACCCTTTTGAAATAGATCTTTGAGAAGTTAAAGTCATGAGTCATCTAGATTTTGACTCATAGAAAGTTTACATATCTTTGAAGTTTGAATTGGCTGAACAGAGTTTTAGTTCTTCCTTTCCTTTTTCTGAATCTTTTGGATTTGACTCAGTATGGTATCTGATTCTTTTCAAAAAATTCAAGGGTTAGTTTGTTGGAACCAGGTAACTAAATTAAATATCCTAGATAGATGTTTCAAACATTGAAAGACGAAAAGTTCATGGTTAACTTATTCATTTGAGTTTGCTTCAAGTTATAGCATAAATGATTTCCTAGAGTCTAGTATACTCTAGAATATAGAAGTTAGGAATTGCTCAACAGATTGACAATTTCCAAGAATTGTTAGCTCAAGTCTTTGAGAAAAGTATCCTAAGTTGGACAATTTTCATTTTGAATTGTTCACGTTATAGTATGGTTGAGTCAAAGAAAATGGTAAACTTTCTCTTATAGTTGAGATAGGATTTTTAAACTTAGTAGGACAAAGTAGTCATCTAGTCAGGTTAAAAAATCAAGTAATTATTGGATAAGCGTTAACCATTGTACAAACATCCAAGTTGGATGTTTGGGACAACCAAACTTCAAGTTTTCCAAATCAAATTTAAAGCGAATCAAGAGTTCTCAAAGTTTTGCAAGGGATAAGAATCCCGCCTTCATTATTAAGTCCATGCACCAATCATGCCTAGAAATGGACTAGTAATTTGAATCCATCTACTTCACATGTTTGTGCCTACATCGCACCTAGAAAAACTCTGAATTGGCTAGGGATGTTTTAGATCCACCCTTATTATTCATTCACTATTTTATACTTTGTCTAGTTCATCAAAGTGTAAAAACGTGACAGTGTTTTGAATCATTTGGCAAAGGATGCCACCACAGAGATGAGACATGTTCCTCCAGTTCTAGAACATGACCATGTTCTTCCAGTTTTAGAACATGAGGCTCGAGGGTTTCCTACAGTAGATATATAGCTATATTTTTGAGGAAAAAAATATTTTGCAAGGGGAGAAGAATGTAATAAAGTAAGTCTATGATCTAGGGATCCGGCTGGTTCAGACGGATCTGAAATTGGATACCGTTTGGTCATCCATGTGTTTGACCAAAGATCTTGAGTTTAGACTTACTAGGGGGTCTTGTGCTCTTGTGAACAAGTGAATCACTTAGCCTAGTGGTTAAGACTCAAGGGTGTGAGGGAGGAGGTCTTGGGTTCAACCCCCATGCGCTACATGGGGAGAATGTTTTGCCCAAAGATCTCTAGAGTGTTCTAGGAGCATCCACTTGAGTTAATCTTGGTTAACTGGGACACTTGGCGCACATGTAGTTACATGGATGACAAATGGATGGTTAGTATCCACGTGCCCGAGAAGGCAATCCCCTAGAGAGATCTATATATAGAGGCATTTGGTTGGGAGGACAATCATCTCTCTAGCACGTGGTGGTCGTAATCTTAGAGGATTCATGCCATGAATTCATCTCAAAAGGAGACATTCCATTCATTTTATGAGGTCTATTATTATAATCCAACTCCAGTGAAAGCAAGTAACTATCCCAATCTATGTGGCTCTCAAACACATAGGCTCTCAACATGTCCCCTAAACTTTGATTGGCCCTCTTGCTCTGACCATCTGTTTCTGGATGGTCACCACTTCTCATTTTCAATGACACTTTGAGTTTGACAAATATTAACTACCAAAAGTGTCTTGTGAATCCAACATCCCTATCTAAAACATTAGATGTTGGTAACCCATGCACTTTGAAGATATGCTAGATAAATAGCTTTGCTACTTATGGAGCTTCTATTATCTATTGTGTGAGTATGAAATGACCATATTTCTTAATCTATCTACCACTACTAGGATAGTATCGTGCTTCCTTTGGGTCTGTGGTACCCCCACTTTGAAGTCCATGGATACACTACCTCGGTTGTGCTCTAGAATATGTAAAGGATCAAAACAATGTGGTGTCTTAACCATATCTGCCTTGTTGACCTGGCACAAAGTACTGTTGAACATATATATGAAATTTATGGCTAATATAGGCTAATAAAGAGAGAGAGAGAGAGCTAGTATAGAGAGATAAAGGGAGCTCATAAGCACACTCTAAACAGAGAAAGAGTAAACAAACTTTAGAACATGACAAGAGAGCTAAAAGTCTAGAGTTACTCAATCTAAGAGTGGGACACCAATGGAAATGGAAAATGTTTAAGCTAAGATATATCCATCATTGATATTTGTTTAAACAATTGTTGTATCCTTTAGAAATTTCAAATAGCACAATAAAGATAAGGAATTTTCTTTCACCAGTATATTTATTGCAACATATATTTATTGCATTCTACATGTGAAAATGCATTTTCTATTATCTTTCAGTAATCTTTTGTTCATATTATGAATTCAAATGCGCTTTGATATGCATGTCAATTAGAATTATGAAGAACGATGATTTCTAACTTGGAATGTAAAGTCCAAGACTTCGAATATAAGCTAGACTTTCAAATTATGAACATGGATAGGGTATATTGAACTCCAGGGAGAGAGTGGCTCTAGATTCTTCGACCTCTATTGTCTAGAAGTTAATGTATTAGTTTGGAAACCTAGCAAGATGGGGTCATGTACAAAAGAAAGGATAAACATAAGGTTCCAAGTACTCCTTTAATCTCTAGTTTAGAAATATAGAAACATGTAAAGAATCAATGTATGACTTAAGCATTTATGGTCCTTAACACTAGTTTGAATAGTTTTGATAATAGAAAACAAGTTTCTTATGTGTGAATGTATATTTCTTGTGATGTTTTTTTTTTTAGTCTTACACAAATTCCATAGATTTTAAAGATCTATTCACAACTTTCCACCCCCTCTTGGAAACATTGATCCTAGTATACATGTATTTCTAGGAAGGAAACCAAAGTCTTAAAACCCATACGAACTCCTATAGGTGTAGATTGTAGAAATCAATAAACAATATTAAGGAATATTTAGAAAATACTTTTATATGGCCTCGCCAATCACCTTGGGACCAACCCATTGTTCTTGTGCAAACAAAAGATGGAACAAGGAGGTTGTGTGTGGACTATAGGGCCCCAAATAATGTGATGATAAAGAATAAGCTCCCCATGCCACTTGTGGTAGATCTTCTTGAATGCTTAAAGGGAGCTAAAGAGTTTTCAAAGCTTGATTCTCATCATGGCTATTATCAGATAAGGATTAAAGAAGATGATATACCCAAGACCAGCTTTGAAACAAAGTATGATCTCTACGATTTTTTAGTGATGTTGTTTAGGTTAAATAATGCATCCACAATGATAATGAATTTAATGAATCAAGTCTTAACACCATATCTTGGGAATTGTTTTTGAGGCTTTCCTCAATGACATTATAATCTTCAATAAACATTACGCGAGTCATTTGCAACACTACAGAAAAATTTTGAGCTTCTAAGAGATAGCAAACTTATGGAAAACAATCTATATGTGACTTCTATACTCAAGAATTAAAGTACATAAGAGGGAACCCAAGTTAACCTTGAAAATATCCAATTAATTCTTGAATAGCTTGAGTCTAATACTATTTGAGAACTACAACGTTTTCTCTAATTCATAGGGTACTGTAGATGGTTCATGGCTATGTATGCTAAAATATTAGAGCCTTTGATAGATAAACTCAAAGGTAAACAACAAGAGTTGAATTGGAAAGATTACAAAGCAAGAAGTTTTCAAAAATGAAAACTCATTTTAGCTTTGGCCTCAGTTTTAAGAAAATTCGATCCAAAAATAAACCTTTCCAATTTGCAATAAGTTCAAGTTGATCTCTAGTAGGAGCACTAACAAGCCAAGATTAGAGAACAATAGCATTTGAAAGTACAAAGTTAAGTCATACTTACCAAAGCTCTTCTACATGTGAATGAATGATCTTAAGATATGGGACCATTACTTGTATGGATCAAACTTAAGTATTTGATTAAGAGAGCATCAAATGCTTTGCAAACGGACCGGACTTAAGAGGTTAAAACTTAGATGGACCAAACAAGCTCAAGATTTTGATTTCAAAATCAAATATAGAAAATGAGATTTCAATGCAATTATCAATGACTTATGTCAGATGCCTATGTTGAGCAATATAAGTTCTCTAAAAGTTCAAAGTGAATTTATTCTACTTTGAAAGGCAATCATAAAGATGATCCAAGCTATAATCAAGCATGGGAAGACTCTAAGGGAGCTTAAGCAAAGGAAAAAAGTACTTTAGAAGGAACGTTGAAACACCATTCCTTCAAACATAAATAGTTATTTTATAGAGGTAGTTTTTTTGTCCAAGGTAAATTAGATCTATGTTGAATTTTGGAATGATGAAGTTTAAGTTATTGAGTTATTCATGTGTTTTGGTGGTTTTTTCTCCTTTACTCTTTTGCATTACTCCTATTCATACATTTAATCCTTTAATCCTTTGGCTTACATGAAGGAGTCGAGTAAGGCATCGAACTTTGGCATCCTTGGCTTCCCTAGTAACTATGGCTCTCGTGGCTCTCATGGATCCCTCGGTGGCTATCGGCAGGCCTTCGCTATATGCAAAAACCTTTTTATTAAGGAGTGGCAATAATGAGTGTTTACCTACCAAGTAGTGAGGATTTGAACCCACAACCTCACTCTCACAAGTAAAGTGTTATACGACTACACTATTCCCTTGTGTTGTCACTCAACTCCATTTTACTTATATTTAGTACAACTTCTCTCTCTTAATTTTTTGATTCCCAAGAACCACCCTTCCCTTTTCCATTTGAATACAAGAAATCTCAAAATTGTTTTCACATATTTATCAAAGGGGTTTGTTCTTCTTTATATCCATGGACCATGTTGAAGTTAGACGTCTGCGGAAGCATGCCAACAACACAAGGAAGAAGAAGAAGCTTGGAGCACAAAACACAATACTAAATGTATTACCACTATAATGTACAAAGATAAGTAGCCCGTCACGGTATTAGCCATATATACAAGCCAGGGGGAAAAACCTCCTAAAGAGGGAGAAAATGCCCTGGTACTCCTAGAGTGTTCACCCACATCACCACCTAAATATATCAACAAATCCCCCTTGGGAGTGATGGGCTGAGCAAGGAGCTGGCACTCATGTATAAGGAAGTGCCAAGCTATGTGGAATTAAAACATAAAAGGAAGTAAGCCCAAAGCTTTGCGGAAGCTTCAAACTTCTCCCTAGGGAGAGCCTTCGTGAAAAGGTCTGCAATGTTCTCCTACATGGGCACATATACCAAGCTGATCTCCAAGGTAGAGAACCTCTCCCTCACATAATGATAATGCAACTCAATGTGCTTAGTGCAAGCATGGAACACAGGGTTCCTCGCAACTACCAATGTGCTATGATTGTCACTGAAGATGGTGGCGGCAAAAGACTGACCAACACCCAAATCAACCATAAGGCGTCTGAGCAACACACAATGAACAGTCGCTATGAAAGCTGCCCTATACTCAGCCTCACAACTAGAAGTGGCCATAGTAGGCTCCTTCTTGCTCAACCAAGATATACATGGCCTACCAAGCATGAAGCAAAAACCACTAGTGGATTGCATCAATATATAATCTTGTTAGAAATTTAAAAGCTCAACTGTGTGTGAACCAAGGCTAAAGTCAAGTCGCACATCACTTGACTTTCTACTAAAGTCAAAAATTAATTTTCTACTAGTTTTTCAGCTCAACATTCCATTTAACTTGATGGAGAAAAGTCTCGAGTTTCGGTGCCATAATTTAAAATAAAATTCTACACCAACTTTTAGAGCATTATATAAGCAATAACTTGGAAGAAATATGTAGCCATGGTCACGTTCATTTTGTGCATTATTAGGCTCTCATTGGGAGTGTATACTGTAGGTGTAAGCTACCCCCTACTAACTAAAGATTTCACTTTTGTTGAGATTTTGTTTCATCATGAGCAAGATAGCTCATTTTGTAGTTCTTTGTTGTAGTATGCCGTTCAAAAGCCTAGACCCATACCACTTTTCATGGAAGAAAGAGGAGGACCCAAGAAAGACTCTCCTTTCATCCAACCCAACCTCCAACATGTTCAAGCCATTGACTATCAGCCCGTAGCTATGCCACATGCTTGAAAACATGGAGACAAGGGTGTCAAGGATCCTTGTCACATACGTAAGATAAAAGAAACTGCAACATTCTACTTACATACATAGGAAATACAAGCATACACACACACACACACCCCCCTTACTCTCTTATAGTCTAAGAAAAGCAAAGAGAAAAGAGAGTTCTTCCATTCATTTCAAAATAGATACATGAAGCATGTCAAACCAAGAGCTCACCTCTTTACAGAAATGAGCCTCTATATTTAGGCTTGGATCTATCTCCCATGTGCTCCTTTTGACTAGGCAAAAAAGGAGCACATGCATAACTAACATATTTATTGAGATCTTGTAAAGCATTCCTTCTCTAACCATCCAATCTCAAGAAGACTAAAGGTGTGGGATTTCCTCTACATGGGATTTTCCATGTGTGCAAAAAGGTGGTTTATTTAGGAGGATTCCACACCATAGCATAAGGAAAATTTTAAAAAGGGCTTAGGAGAGTGTTCACATGGGCACATCTCCAAAATACAAAGAAGAGGTATTTACTAGAGGGTTCATATGCATAAGAGAAAGATTTGTGCCTACCCTGTAACTCAACACCCTCCTCCCACTAGACTTTGTTGCCCTCGACAAAGCTAAGAGAAGAAGAAAATTTGTAGATGAACTGGTCCAGGTGTAAGTCTTCAAACCTTAAAGTCTGCAGGTCTACAATTCTTCAAGTCTTCAAATCTTTAGGTCATAAGGGTACTGTAGAGTCCTTCAATGCTGAGCAACACAATCCCCCTAAGGGGAAATCAGCCCAGCAATCATGAAGAGCAGCCTTTCTTGCCACATATGTAGCCATCCCTTGGAGTAGTTCTTGAAAAATAAAACTTTAGCAAACAAGTATTATCTTTGTAAAATTTAGACCACTAAGATGCATCGAAAAATCTTTGAGTGCTGGGCGACACAATCCTCCTAAGAGGGAGTCAGCCCAACAACATAAAAGGAAGCATGATGTGGAGAAGAGGTATGCACATCATCTAGAATTTGATAGGTCCATGGCCTTCTAGGTGGTGAAAATCTTTAGGTGCTAAGCGACACAATCCTCCTAAGAGGCAGTCAGCTCAGCAACATAAAGAGAAGACTAAGATTGCACCTTGTTAATTGTGCACACATCCCATAGAGTAGCTCTTGGGAAGACCTAGAAAACCTAAAAAATACATATATATAGAACATGTGAACTATATTTACTTGCAACAATCGTAGGCAATGAACATGTGTCCTTTAGGTTGCTCACTAGAGAGAAACTTTCAGTAAAAAACTTGTAGTCCTTATGTAAGTTCCCCTGTCCATGAGATCCACTAAAGAAGAATTTTGAAAGGCAAGGGGTTCACCAATAGCACTAACATATAGCCCTACACAAGTTTGTATTCCTTGTGCTCAAAATGATTGGACCATTGTGGGAGCGATTCGTGACGGCTGGTGGATCAAGTCAACCGTCTTGCTAATGGCGCACGCAGGGTGCTTGGAGCAAGCTCAGATACAATGGAGATTGAATCAAGATGTTTGTTAAACAATTCAAATAATCACACAAACTCGGAAGAAGGACATTAATAGTGCGTTCTTTAGAGTGGATTAAATTAATTGTTCAACTCATATGTGAATAGAATGCAAATCAACTTTGGAATGAAAGTTTCCAACAAATAATTGATAGAGAGTAAATAACCTTCCTCAAGAATGAAACTTTGTATCTTTCACTAGATTGGACATACAATTTAATTAAGTCCTATCTGGAAATTCAACAAGTCAATAAACGTTTCAAAGCACAAGTTATAACATGTTATGCTAGTTCGTGAATTTCAATTTGTTGCGGAAACATGGGCTTGCAATGATTGAATTATATATAATCATAAGTGATATGCCTTAACACAAGGATTTTTTTCGAATCATACATTCATTCATCTGCAGTTCATAAATATTATGATTGTAGAGCATTAAAACAAATGAATATATGAACATTAAGCACGGTTCTAACTTAACAAATTATGATCGTTCCAATTTAATTAGAACATTCGATTTCTGTAGTCAAAAGATGCAATCACGAAACTTAGTTATCACTGAAGCCAATTTAGAATTGCAGATCAAATTGCTAATAAATCCTACTTCTTAGAAATCGATTAATTCAGTAGCCTTGCTTTACTATACTCTTCATTATCAATAAGAAGATACAATTAGGAATGTTACAACATCGGAAGATAGAATTAAAGCAATTAAGACAACGGAAGGAAACAGTTGGTGCTTTGGAAACATTTCAACCTTAACATGTTAATACAACGTTTGAAACATTATCGTGAAACAAATAGAAAATTGAAACTCCTTAATGACTGATTATTCAGATACCGTAGGGAGTTCAATAATAGTCAAATCGAGTAGAAAGTATTAGAACATATTTGCACAAACAATATATGCAGGATTATGCTCAAAATAACAAGGTTTGGATCAAAACAAGTAGAAAAACAACTGTATACATACACATATCATTAATTGTTCTTTATATAATTGTCTCCAACCGTATCCTTTTGACAAGCATCGTTGAAGATATTACTTACACTGTTCATCATATCACCAAATACTCACTTTGAATATATATCAATTAACCGAATAAGTTTCCGTGCCTTACGTGATATAACTTTACTCATAAATTATCATTATTTTAATCGATAGTACAAACGCATCCTTAGTATGATCAATAGTTGTACTTGGTATGACTTTAGTGTGATTCACTGCAAACGTTCAGGTATATTTACTGCACAAACATCAGATCAACACTACATAACGTTTATGAGCTATCTTTCAAAACTTAAACTTAACTGACAACAATTCTTCGACGTGATGCATAATGGTATGCTAAAAGAGATTTGTTTCAGAGTGACATGATTCAAGAAAAAAACATACACATAATAGATCAAAAGTCATAACTTACAGATGATCAGCGATTTAATTTCTTGCGCGACCCGTTAATCAAGTTTCCTTTTCCCAAATAATCATGTGCAAATAACTGTCAGCACACATCCATAAAACTTCTTCATCATAGTGATCGCCATGCTCCAACAGACGTACATGCATCAAACATTAGAGATTTACTGTATGCTTCTCAGTCTTCTTGGATATGCCTCCTAAATCTTCGTCCGAATATATTTCCACATCTGTGTTCAATATTCCAGAAGCTCATCATTTCATTATTTAATGCAATACCTTTTTTACTCTGTACATCCTTCTTCGATATCAACTTGTAGCACATATGTCGCCAGAATCTTTCTTTCGCTACTGCTGACACCTTTAAAAGATAAAATTCAAAAGATAAAATTATGAAACATGATAGAAACCTATGGCCGCTTCTTGCACGAATCATTCATAGTCATGTCAAATCTTCTCTGTATCTATTAACTTCATCTAAATGATTCCATCACTGCAGTATCATCAAGCTTTATGCCTCGGATTCTGCGCATCACTCACCTGCTCCGTAAGCAAAATCCATCCACGAGTACCTATTGATAGTAGTTACTGCTTTCTTCTCTCAAATCAAAGTCTCTGAATTGATAACCAAATCATGCACATGCATTGTTCAGAAAAATAAGACAATTCCACAACAGAATATATGTGGTTAGGTCAACATCAAGAATAAGAACTCCAGATTTTTCTTCAGCTTCACAGCTGGGGAAGTCTGAGATGATCGCAGATATATCAATGGTACGGCATAGCTCATAGAGTAATGTGTGTGCGATGAAGTTTGATAGAATCATAGAGCTTTGAGAAGAATCAATGGTCTCTGTGCAGATGAATATAACAATAATTTTTAATTGTGGTCTAGACAAACTTAATATTTTGTTTTTTTATTTTGATTTTTTATATCTCAATTTATCTGAATGGCAAATTTTATTTTTATATTGTTTTAATGGAGTGGGGAAAACAAGAAATAATAACTACTAATTAAATCAAGAAACGAAGCCGATCTATTTAGAATAAAGTGCTTTTTGTGCAATGAAGTAAGTCTTTTCGTGTACTTTATAAAGATATTCTTTGTTTTGAAATAAAAATAAACAATCCTATGATCTAACATGTAGTTGCTTGCAATGCTAAACAAAATTAATTCCTCTTAATGCAATGATGTTTCAATGCCTTACAAATGCAAGTGTAATGTGACTAATTTCTAATGCAATGAAAACAATCTTTCTTTTTCTGATGTGATTATACTAAAATAAAAGAACTTGAATAAACACCTTACCTTTAGTGGCTTGATGCCAAGGTTCTAATGTGCATTGTGATAATTCTTTACAAACTTTCTTAATAAATCAATCCTAAATACAAACTAAAAGTGATCGTGCAATGATAGTCTTCTTGTGTGTCGATTGGGGGGGGGGGGGGAGAAGTGATGAGGCTCCTTCCTCTTGAATACCCTTCTTCCCGTGGAGGCACTCAGTTCCCTAGAGAAAAATCCTCAACAACCAGGGAAAAGAGTAGGTAGCAGCTGGATCTGCACTTGTTGTTACAGCTCCTTTCTCCACACACCTACAAACAAGAAGAATAAAAAGGTACAATTTTTTAATTATGACTTAAAACACACCTAAAAATCCTAAGCACACTAGCATCACGTTTCACGTCAGGTTCACCAAATCTGTTGAGGGGTGTGAATTGAGATAAACACATATCAGAATTGACTTGCGATAGCCTCACTATCTGACTACACACAGGGTGTTTCATCGGGTACTCTAGGATGTATGATGTGTTTTCAGTATGTGAGGAGTGTTTAACTATAGTTTAATACACTATTTAAGTTTGTGCTATGAATCTATCATCCGTAAGTTTGCACAGCTCTATATCTAGAAAGAGCATGTTGATACAATTGTCAGATTAATGATTCATCAATTATACGATCTTTGATAATTTCTTCCACTTCGTGTTCAATTTTCTTAGGTTGCATCTTCTTTTTAAACCATTAGGGGAAAAAATGAACCCTACATGGGCCTTGTAAGGATCCCTAATTTTTAGGGATTAAAGCTAACAAAAACCAGGATTAAGGTCACAAAAAAACCACCAGTGGTTTTGGCAATAAAATATTTCTTCTAAGATATGTGCTCAGTGCAAATGGATTCGTTTTCATTCTTGTCCCTTGGATTAGATTGAATGGACGTCAAAGATTGAGCTTTGTGTGTCTATCACATAACGAAAAAAGTTCTTCCACAAAGAGAACAGTCGTCAGCAGTATGGACCGTTGGATGGAGGAGATGGATTGAAGTGCACCTGTCACTAAAGGCCAAAATAAGGCGCATTCAATGAGCTGAGGGAGCTTGTGGACTGGCAGAAAAGGACAAAAAATTTGGTGCAGTCGCGTGCCGAAAATTGGCGCAGTCCGTTCGATGTCTTAGATATCTAATGGCTACGAAAGTGCTTTGGGATTCTCTCAAGTGTGAAGCTTCACAACCACTAGATCAAGCAAAGATCCAATGGATGCAATGGAAAGTGGCCCAAAATTCAAAACAATGCATCACAACCACTCATTTCTAGATACATCCAACGAACGAGATATGAAGGCGCAATTTCTCATGAATTTCAAGCTACACCTTTGGATCTTTTCCTAATCCAATGGTCTACATTTTCTAATGACTTTTTTCTAGGCCCATCAAACCACTTTTGAAGAACAACTCGTGGTTTTTAGTCATTCATACCAGCTTTGACCACAAAGAAACAAGGGAAGCCTATGCCTAGTCTAGGTGATTAAGGGAGTAGACTGTGGCCACCACCCTCTTCTCATTGGTCCATCACTAATCACCCCTTAATCTAAAAGGCCCATTCAGGGTTCATTGTTTCCCCTAATGCGTGGAGGGAACAAATTCTCACTACTCTCATGTTCAGGTGACACAATTGAAAAAAAAGTTAAAAACCTAGATAAACAGTGATTGTATGATAGGGAGATTAAAGATTCATCAACAATACGGTCTTTAAGTATTTCTTCTACTTCTATTTCTTCATTAGTTTTGTTTTTGTTAGATTGGGTAGTAGTATTCTCAATAGGAGGAGGTAGTAAAGTTTCTACAATAAAAGATGTAGATATATTATGTTCATCAGTAGGTTCATTTGAAGACACATGGCTTGTAGACATCAGAAATAAATTGTAATCTAAAGTTTCAATTGATAAATGAATTGTTTTGATAATAATGCTATGACCTTAGAACCAAACAAATCCTATACAAATGCTTTGGTGAAAATCCTAATACAAATACTTTGATAAAAAACCTAATACAAGATTATAAGTTTCAAATGTGATATACAAAAAATAGGAGAAGCAACATAAATACATCTCCAACTCCTAGTCAAAAGCTCGTAGGTTGCATCAATTCTTCACTTCCCCTCAATCTTCATCAATGTTCTGAAAGCAACATTTAGAAAAAAAACATTAAGTACTCTTTAGAAATCATCAGACACACTTACATATAATAGGTTCATACATCTTCATACATTCTTGATATTCATGCATGGACTTACACATGCGAACTCCATCTCTCATGTATAAATTTAATTTCTTATGCATGTATTAATCATGCATAGACATAAACACTTAACTTGCATATGGATATACATACACATACATGCATTCATACATTAGTCATGCCTCTAAGGTACATATGCTATCACACTCTCAATTATGCTAATACTTATCCATATGCTCATGCTAATATATATTGTCATACATACTAACACATAGTAACTTATGCTAACACACATTCATTTATTCATGCTAACATACACTGACATGCATGCTAACATATGCTAACTCTCTTTCATAAACTAATCCACTTTCATATATGTTAATACATTTAGGTTTAAACAAGCTTACATTTACATAGGCTTACACAACGTACATCTCTCATACTCATGCATTAACTCATGCCACACTCATATCTTTCTCGTTCATTTATCTTACTTACACATGCACTTCATGCATACTTAAGTATCTAATTAGGCATTCTTATGCATGCATACACTTAATATTATGCATACACATGTAAACATATATGCATTCATCATTCTTATGCATAAATGCACATTTAGATGAACTCATGCACATGCATAAGAAAACAGTCCTCCTCATACACATGCATGCTATCATAAGCTAATAAACTTATATTAACTCACATACTTTTATGCTAACACACATGCATAAACCTAACACACATGCATAAACCTAACACACATTTATAAACTTATACTCATGCTAACACATGCTAGCTAAATCTTTTATGCATATGCTTATACACACTCACATTCATACTCATACACATACACCAATTTCATATGCATACAAACAAACATTAGCTCTTATGCATGCTCATACACTATAATATATTTCTAATGCAATTAGATTCATGCCTATCATGCATTAATGCACAAGTAAAACACATGCTCATGCACATGCATACATGCACACTCATTAATACACATGCACATGCTTCTATCACACATTATACATGCATAAAACTATTCATGCTCATGCATTAACTTACATACACACATTCATACTTGCATTCATACGTACATGCATGTAGATTAATTCATGCATATGCATTCATTCACGCATGGATATTATACAATGAATGTGATTGAAATAAACAAAATAAAATAATCAAGTTTATAATTAATACTCTCACTCTTACATTCTCTCTCTCTCTCTCTTTCTCTCTATCTCTCTCTAAGTTTGCATGCATCATCGTAGATTGCACCCGGAAGGAGGGTGCAGAGAATCTCTCTCTCTCTCTCTCTCTCTCTCTCTATCTCTCTGGCTACACCTGCTACACTCTCTAAAATCGTGCGGACATTAGCGTTCAACTGCAGCAGCCCTGAGGGGTCCTCTCTCTCTCTCTCTCTTTCATTTGTCCAATAATCTGTGTGTGCATTCATTTTCTTTGCATCTCTGTCTCTCTGTAGAAAGCAAGTATGAAGTCGCCTCTACAACGATGGGATAAATTCTTTCACTAGGTTTTTAAACATGGCCGCACACTAGAGGTACACACTCACTACCATAGTGCCAAATACAAGCCCAAGGATAGGGAGGTTCACGGATGCATAAGCTTGATTAGGAAAGTTCACTTGGCATATCACAACCAAGACAACACTAGCAAGTGCACCAGTAGTTTTGCCGATTGGCAAGGCATGAAACTTGGGAGATGTTGCAGTCACCTACAACACAGAGTAGAGCAAGTAGATTTCAAGTAGCTACTTTGCACATATGCTTCAGACGTAAAAAGAGAGTATATAATATGCACTGAGGTACAAATGCAGTTGTGGAGACCAACCCAAAATATGAGATGAAAGTAACAATTTCATAGTAATGATGGGGATTCTCATGTGCACACTATCACTGCTCACATAGCTGCATCACCAAAGAATAGGGAAACATAAGACAAAACCTGCAACACTCTATTACAACACATGCGTTTGCTTAGAAAGTCAACTACTATCAAGTCCACAAGTGCCATGTATATGATAATTCCAGCACATATTGAGTCAAAAATGCCTTCAATGATAAGAGCTCCAGGGCTATTGGAGTTGTAACATGAAGCAATACTAGTGCCCACTCCTATGCCAAAAGGGGTTGTCAACGTGAAGCACACCATCATAGCAGCAGTCAAGAATGACTTGAACCCTGCTTGTGAAATGCAGCCACCAAGAGCAAAACCTTCAAAGAACTGATGAAAAGCAAGTGCAGCCCATAAAGGCGTGACGGTGCAAGGGCTTTGTGAAACTCCCAATGATACTCCAATAATTATTGAATGGGTTACAACTCCTAATTCTAGTACCTGAGAGACAACCATGTGTCTGATGTGTGCTCTTGTATCATTAGCTATAGGATTTGAATGAACATGCGGATGTGCCCCATGCTTGTAAAGTGTTTGAATACTACTATCTCCTTCTCTCTCTCGGTCCCTCTCTCCGTGTTGCGCATTGAGTGCTTTCCTCTTCTAAAACACCTCGAGGCATCTCTCTCTCTCTCTCTCTCTTGCTATAATCTGTGTCATCAGAATCTACCTACGATTTGTGCTACCGGGAGCCTATAGCAAGAGAATAATCAACAAAGAAGAGAATGAAGATTTCCCTCTCTCTGTGTTATGTGCCTCTAATGCTGCAGCCCGATCAGAGTCTCTCAATCCCTGTCTACAGTCGCTTTATCATAGCAGCAAGAAATGGAGGGGTCAACACATTTCTCTCTCTCTCTCTCTCTCTCTCTCTCTCTCTCTCTCTCTCTCTCTCTCATGCATGCATGCTCTGTGCGTGTTCATTCATCTACATTAGCCTTATGTTTTCATTGATCAGTAGCAGTCCACGGGCTATTTTGTTTCTCTCTCTCTATCCCCCTCTCTCTCTCTCTCTCCTCTCTCTCTCTCTCTCTTGGTCCCTCTCTCTGCCTGTGCATCTCCCGGGTGGAGGGGGGGAGATGAAGGAGAAGGAGGATTACCTGAAGGTAACATTAGGAAAATCAATACACATATTATTGTTATATACATACTCACGAACATACATGCGTACATAATTCCTAAAAACATGCATGGACATGTGCACAAAATTACTTATCTATAAGTAAATGTAGTGGCATACTTTCACATGCACACACTCTACTTATCTTAAGTATTAACACATATCACTAACTCATATATACACGTAAACACATTTCTTCGTGTTTCTTTTATTTTTGTTAAGTTTTTGTTTTTATATTATTTATTATTTTTAAGTTATTAAGTTACTTATTAACTACTCATATATTAATATATGTATATATGAAATTAAATATCAACATATTAATATCAAATATTCACACACAACTCACATATTTAAATGCTCTCCTGCACTCACAAAAAAACATTCATATATATGCACACATATATAGACATGTGGACCTATATTTTTCTCTCTCTACATGGAGAATAGCTAGTCAGAATACAATGTTTCCTTGATAAAAATCTATACTATTATAGATCCTCGGTAATCAATCACCTTGAATATCCGAGGGTTCTTTGGCTTGTCTCATTTACCCTTTTATGCACTGTGCTTTAGAAGCATGCATAGGGAATTACACATATACATGGGGTTTCACATACTCACAAGTAGGCAAACATATAGGGTGGAAACTCTTAACACATGTGGAACCATAAAGAGACCCACTTATCCATTCATATAGACACATACATATACACAAATGTGCATAGATATTTAGCAACATGATACATTTAGGTAGACATGTATAGGTATACAACAATAGGAACTTAGTTAAACACACATAGAGATATGCATATCTTCGTATCTACATGGAATCACACATTCATAAACTTAAGCATATAGATCCATAAACACTACAATACATTGTTACTCTTGTATTCAACATCAATGCCCATGCATTCATATGGCACATACCCCATGCACACATACATATGAGCATGGTTAAAATATAATTATTCATAAGGTTTGATTATATTCAACTATATATGGCTTCATAAACTTAATGATTTCAGATAATGAGATCTTCACTTAATCAAGCTCTTCATGGTTTTTGTTGGCTGGAGGTACTTAAAAGAGATCAGTCAAATCAAAGAAATGTATCAAAGATTTGAGTGAGATTAAGTTAATCATCTTGGAAACAAAATATTTTTCTTTTTTGAATGTTACTTTGGATGTGAAATTCTCTCCAACAACGTGTATACCGACACTTATACCGATGATGAGGCAAAAATAAGGATGTTCGTTTGATATAGGGGCTGGTACACCCCTGATATGTTGTAGTGTGTGTATACATGTGAGTGTATGTGTGTCTGTATATGTGTATGTTTGTGTGTCTATGTGTATATGCATATGTTTTGTGCATCTATGTGTGTATATGTGTGTCTATGTGTGTATGTGTGTGTAGGTATATGTGTGTGTATGTGTATGTATATGTGTATTTACATACATAAAAACATGCATACACACATATACACATTCACATCCATACACATACACATACATTATTACACACACATAAAGTCACATGCACACACATATATACACATGCATACACACATACATATGATGGGGGATGATTCTAACACCCAATGCAAGAACGCATGATGGCTACCCTCCACTAGGTCCACAAGTAGTGATATATGCTACCTATTATCATATTTTCTATGCACTTGTATAGAGACATATAATGACATTTGGAGACTTGTAGTAGACTATAGGAGCTACCTAACAAGATTTAAATCATACCAAATGGATATTCCAGCTTGGAGAACCACCCTCGGCAAAATAGGCTACCTCTTTGCAACACTCTTTGCCTATGTGCAGAGATATACCTTCACCAAGTTGGCAATTTCTCATAAATCACTCAGTTAAAGAACTTGAAACTCTAGAAAAATTCACGAAAATATATGACAAACTAAAAAGCTTGAAATTGATGAAAATGAGTGCAGTTAGAGGGCAAGCAATGCTTTGCAATCTGGTACAATTAGATTTCGAGGAAAGCATAACTACACCTCTAGATAGAGAGGAGTGAAATCATGCGAAAATGAGGTAAGCAAGCAAGGGGGCTGCTTGGTGGAGTTTATGAATTCACTTAACTAAGTGGGAAACTCGTGGAATGCATACAACTCAAGAAACAACGGTGGAATGATGCTTATATAGAGTTTTCCTTTTCCTACAATCTAGCTAACCACCCACCAATCTATGTAAGTGCACTTTCTGGTGGCTGATTGATGAGATTTAAATTCGACCGAGTTTGGTGGAGATTCTAACTTGATTCCACAACTTTGGGTCCTCCTTGTTTATTGGTCCACTTGAAAAAACTCATGGCTGAGCACTTTTTCATGATTGAGAGTTGATTTTCAACACTCCCCCTCAAGTCTCAATCCCTAAGGTCCTTCATTCCAATGCATGCATTGAAGTGTTATAGCTTTACTGCATTGAAAGCTTTTGGAAACATATATGCATATTGGTGGTAATGCACTTCTATATGCTTCAACCTTGCATGGAACACCGGATTTTGAGCCAAGCATATGCTACTTATGTTGTCACAAAAAATAGGTAGTTGCTTAACTTACAAATCAAGATCAACAAACAACTTCTTCAGCCACATAAGCTCACATGAGACTTGTGCTAAGCCTCTATACTAACCTTTGGTCGATGAGAGAGCCACTGTTAGTTGTTTCTTTGACATCCATGAGATTGTTCTTCTTCCCTAGCATGATAACATAACCACTAGTGCTCCTCCTGTCATCTTTGGAACATGCCCAATCAGCATCACAATAACCTTGTACATTTATCCCCCATCAAATGGATAATATAGAGCTTCATTCACTGATCCTTTGAGGTATCTAAGTACCCTTTTGACTACAACAAGATGAGGTTCTCTTGGTGCCTATAGAAATTGAGATAACACTCCAACTACATGTGCAATATGTGGTCTCATCATAGTAGCATACAAGAGAGAACCAATTATTGACCTATACATGGTCACATCTTTCAACTGTTCATCTTCATGAGCACTTAGTTTAACATTTACTTCTAATGGATTTGCAATGGACTTGCAATCACACAAGCCAAACTTCTTCAAGAGATCTAGAATGTATTTCCTTTGCATCACGTATATACCTTCCTCTTTATATAGTACTTCAATCCCAAGGAAGTACCTTAAAAATCCCTAAGTCAGAGATTTTAAACTCACATCCAAGCTTCCTCTTTATGTCTTTGGTGTTGCTGCATCATCCCCTATAATGTTCAAATCACTAACAATATACAAATGAGAACATTTTTGCTACCTTCCTGCTTTCACAAAGAGTGATGGGTTTGCATGATTGATTGTATACACATTTTACCAAGTACTCCACAAGACTTTGGTTCCAAGCCCTTGAGGCTTGCTTGAGTCCATAAAGAGCCTTCTTAACCTACATACATGATGTGGAAAACTCTCATCTTCAAATCCTTGGGCTGCTTCATGAAGACTACCTCTTCAAGCTCTCCATTTAGGAAAGCATTCTTCACATTCAACTAGTACAACTTCCACCCTTTTGAGGCTAAAATTGCAATCAAACTTCTTATGGTGGACATCTTAGCTACTCGATTGAATGTTTCCTCAAAGACTATGTCATAGATTGGAGCAAAACCTTTGGCATCCAACCTTACTTTATACCTAGAGAGCTCCAATCTTCATGCCTCTTTACCTTGTACACCTATTTGTTGCCAATGACTTTCATGTCCTTTGTTCTTAGTATCATTTTCTCAAGTTCCTTGAATTCCTCCTCCATGGTGTCAATCCATTCCCTATGCTTATTTGCTTCTTTGAAAAAGTTAGGTTCTTCATAAGCTATAACTTGGCTCATGTAGGCATAGTGTCTTGCAATGAATGAATCATAGGTTAGCCTTTGAACAGGTATTTAACCCTTTTTGATGACCTTACATCACCATTAGGTGGTAGGAATGTCCTCTTCATTGTGTTTATATGCTTTAAATCCTAGAGATTCTAATTTTCCCATATCTTTCTCGCTTTATAGATTCCATGTCTACCCATCGATGGTCTTCAGCATTTGCCTTCTCCTTTCCTTTGCTACTTCCTTCACTTGAATGAGCTTCATTCCTTGTCCTTCCATGCCAAGCTGATGTAGTACTCTGATTTGATGGTGTGCTTGAAGTCGTTGGACCACTCATTTCCATGCTTTGTTTTGCTCTTTGACCTTTTTTCTGGGGCTTCATATGCATCATCAACATGTAACACATCTTTGCTACCATGCCAAGGCAACAACTCATCAAATATTCATCCATAGGATACCTTTAGCTGTTTGTACAAGGATTATAGAGTCTAAAACCATTTTTCTCTAAAGAATATCCAAGAGATATACACCTATCTACCTTTGGGTCTAACTTGCATCTCAATTCTTGAGGTATGTAAACATAACACCTACAACCAAATACTTTGAGATGTGAAAGGTTGGGTTTCTTACCACACCAAGCTTCATAAGGTGTAACTCCATGTACTCATGAGCTTGTACACCTATTCATAATGATAGTGGCTATATTTCTTGCATCAGCCCCATAAGAGTTAGAAACATTCATTTCATTTAACAATGCTCTAGCCACTTCTGTTATATATCTCTTCTTCCTCTCTGCCACCCCCCATTTTGTTGAGGTAAAAACTTGTAAGTGAATTGCGTTTTGATTCCATGTCATGTAGAAAATCTGAAAATTCATTTGAAAATAATCTCTTCCTCCATCCAATCTAAGAGTCTCTATATACTTCCCTATTTCCTTCCTCCACTAGGTTTTTGAACCTCTTGAAGTGGTAAAAACACCTCTGACTTTGACTTCATGCAATACATCCAAAAAAAAACCTTGAATGATCATCAACAAATGTGATAAAATATCTATTACCTCCAATGGATGGCTCACCTTGTAGGTCCCCATACATCTGTATGTGTGAGATTCAACACTTCATTGCACACATGTGCTACCTTCTCGAACGACAATCTACTTTTTTCCCCAATTCACAAGAATGGCACAAATGTTACCATATTCTAAGATGTAAGATCAGGTAGAACACTCACCAAGCCCTTCCGTTTCATGTCTTGCGTCCTTTGTAAGTTTATATGCCTAGTTCTTTTATTCCATAAGTCGATTTTTGCAATCTGTTTATTTCCAATTGATAACTAGACATTGTGAGGGGTTCATGGCTTTACCTCCATGGTGAAGAGTCTTCCTTGCTTCTTTCCTTTTGCTATGATCTTGTAGTCATGCATGGGGTCTTCAACAAAATATCCTTGATCATTGAACCTCACCTCATAACCTCTTTCAACCATTTGACCTTCTGAAATCAAGTTCTTTGTGATGGTTGGCACATGCAACACATCCTTCAACACCTTGGAGCTTTTACATCCATTATGAAACATCTCCCACATGTGTAATCTTTTGCTTAGTTTCATCCCCTATCTCTACATGTCCTTGAGTGATGGGTGCATGTAAATTAAAGAAACCATCTTTATTGCAACTCATATGGTCGCTACAACCACTATCAATGTACCATGTAAAATCTGAATTGACTCTTTCACTTTACCCATACATCATACGAAAGTTCTCATTTTCTGAATTTGTTGAAGTACTAGCATAATTACCTTTGTTCCTTTTGTATCCTTGATTGCCTCCTCTAGACCAAGAATCTCTTGCATAATGGCCTGGTTTTCTACAATTGTAGCATTCTCCATTGGATGCTTCTCTTCCATGTGATCTTCCTCCTCTTCATCTACTCCTTCCTCTTCCTCTTGATCTGTAGCTTTCGTTGGAGCCTTCTTGGTTGCTTGATCTTGATTTTGATCTTCCTCTTCCTCTACCTTGGGAGTTTTGTCTACCTCTTTTGCCTTTGCATCTACCTGCATAGAAAACTTGGGTTTGCCTACCCTTTGATTGTGAACCTCCTTAGTTAATCTCCTCTATCACCATCAATGTGACTCATTGATTAAGTTTTTAAAGGAAATCCCTCACATTAACTGATATGGTGGATGCTTTCCACCTGTCATCATCTCTCAAGCCATTGAGAGTGTGTGTGACAAGATCCTCATCTTTGATTGGGCTCCCAATTGAGCCTAGGGCATCTGCAAGCTCCTTAACCTTCAAAATGTACTCATTTATGTTAGTACTTGGTGCTTTCCTAAGATTATTTACCTCATTCTTGAGCTGAATCTTCCTTCCCTTGGTTGAAGAAGAGCAGAATCTCTCAAAGGTCTCCCAAGTCCTTCTTGCATGTGTCCAAGTCTTGTATATGCCTTATCATGCTATTGCTTATGTGTTGGGATAGAATGAATATGACTCTCCTATCCCTCTCTATCCATTCATTTAGTGCCTTGAATTTCACTTGAAGTGGTGGATCATGTACATAAGGCATTGGCTCTGTGCCGCTTACTAATCCCCACAATCCTTTGCCCATGAGGTACTTGCTAACTCTAAATTTCCATGGTTGATAATTGTATTTCTCTAACTTTTCTATTTTTGCATTATACTTAGATATACTAGGTTCTACGATGCTCCTCTAGATTCTCGTCACATGTTTGTATGCTTTATAAAGTGTGGATATTACTTTTTGATAGCTTACCTTGCTAATCTCCGACTAGTTGAGATCTCGATTGATGTAGCCCCCTTTCAATGTCTTCTTGCTTTGATGAGCCCTCCTTGTGCTTCCACAAGTTGTCTTGATCCCTTCAAGTCTTCAATATGATGCCCACTTATGTCTCTAAGCCTCCAAAATCGCTTGGATACCACTCATGTGGGATGATTCTAACACCTCAATGCAAGAATGGAAGATGGTTTCCCTCTACTAGGTCCATAAGCAATGATATATACTCACTATTCTAAACTTTTCTCTCTAGCTCTACATAGACATAAAATGAAATTTTGTAGAATTACAGTAAACTATGAGAGCTACCAAAATAGCTTTAAATCATCCCAAATTGACATTTTAGCTAGGAGAACGAAGCTATGCATGGTCAAAGAATTTGAAACTTTGGAAAAGTTTAGGGCACTATATGACTGATAGAATGAAGCTTGAAATCAATGAAAATGAGTAGAATGAGAGAGCAAATAATGCTCTACAATCTGGTCCAATCGGATTTGGAAAATCCTAACTACACCTCTAGATAGATAGGAGGGAAATCATGAGAAAATGAGGTAAGCAAGCAAGGGGGCTGCTTGCTAGAGTTTATGACTTCCCTAAACTAGTTGGAAAACTTGTGGAATGCATAATAAACCAAGAAACAAAGGTGGTATGATGCTTATATAGAGTTTTCCTTTTCCTACAATCTAGCTAACCACCCGACAATCAGTGTAGGTGCACTTTTTGGTGCTAATTGATGAGATTTGAATTTGATTGAGTTTTGTGGAGGTTCTAACTTGATTCCACAACTTTGGGTCCTCCTTTTTTATTCTTCTACTTGTAAAAATCATGGTTGAGCCTTTTTTCATGATTGAGACTTTATTTTCAACAACATAGATGGATTTACATTCACATTAACACACATACACACATACACATACACATACATGCAGACTTACACACATCCGCATACATACACATATACAGACACATATACATACACATCAACATACACATATACATGCACACACATAGACAAACATACATACATGTATATACAACATACACACACATGCATACACATATACACACACAAAGACAAATATACACTATACATACACATGCATACAAACACATATACATACACACATAGATATACATACACACATACACATGTGCACACATAGAAATACATATACACACATACACATATAGACATATACACACATAGAGACACTCATACACATATACACACATATATACACTCACATGCATAAATACATACATACACATGCATACACATGCATGCAGTTGCATATGCATACATACATACACACATGCATACACACATATACACATTAACAAACATATGGATAAACACACACACACACAGACAAGTACACAAACATAAAGTCACATACACATATATACATAGTCATGCATACACACACATAGAGATACCCACACATATGCATAAACACATACACATAGACATACACATACACACACACATAGATACACAAGCATGGACACACACACACATATGGTCACATGCATACAAACACACATGCATACACACATATACACATGCACACAAAAATGGATATTCTTGCATACATACACACACATAAGTACACAACATCCATATCCATCTATACATACACACATGCATTCACACATCTATGCATAGACACACATAGGAATACACATGCATACACAAATACACATACACACACATGCATACACATACACACACATACACATACACATACATGTATACACATGCACACACATACACACACATACACACATATAGACACACTCATACACATAGACACACATAGATACACTCACATGCATACATAAACATACATTCATGCACATGCATATGCATCATACATACATACATATTCATACACAAATACAACACACACATGAATACACACAGATACACATACACACATGCATACACACACATACACATACACACACATGCATACACATACATAGATACACATACATAGATACACATACACATATACATACACACCTATAGAGAATCATAGATACACATATACACACACATATATAGATGCACACATACACACACATGACACGCATACACACGCATATGCATACATACATACACACATGCATACTTTAACTCATAGAAGGCTTCATATGATCAACCTCTTGTAAAAGTTCTTAACATTTACATTTGTAAAAGTGGTGCACATCCACCTGGAGTTAGGAAGCTCTAAAATCATGACTCCTTTGGTTGTTGAGTAAAGATGGAATCTATCCTATACTTTAGGAGTCACTTTTTTGGTAGAACCTTGAATTTGAATTCAAACTTTCGCTCCAAGTTCAACTATAAGAAGAGGATCAAAAAGACCCGCATGTATCTTGAGCCTATGAGCTCATTTTGAGGGAGATTCATTATGACGAGAGAGCTTATCTCATAGGTCATTCACCGCTCACACATTGAGCAACGTATGATTTCCAATGACATTGTATTTGTACATGATTTAATACATATATGATCATTACATTCTCATTTTACTTCTCCGCTATAACTCGATCAAAATAGTGATCTTGTCAAAGCTTGTTCTCAGTGCACGAGTGATCATTTGTCATGATTTAAAGAATGGTAGATTTCCCATTCTATATAGGACATGTCTACAAAAATTCATTAGCATTGCTTCTCAAGATCGAGAGATATTAACTCATCTTTGCTCACTGGTCATGAAGGTCTTATGATTTTCTAAACATATTTCTCTATGTGTAGTGCATCATTTTTTATGAAATGACTCATGATTGATAGCTTACTAAGCTAGTCAGAGTTTCGAAAAAGAAATTAAGCCAATTGTTGCTGTGCTTAGAGAAGTGTTCAAAACATTCAACAAGCATAGGAACAAAAATAGCAAGTTTTTGTTCTTGGATCAACTCCTACCTATCTATTTTGATTCATTGATTATTGGATCTTATTCCAAGCAACATATATGACTATATATGATCCTTAGCTAGCTAAAGAGGCACACCACACTCTCCAGCAATCCTTTTTAGTAGGTGTGAAGCACGATCAAGCAACTTCACTTCATCTCTAAAGACTATCCACCCTCTCCTCCAACATTGGTATCAGAGCAACAACAAGCAAGATGGGAGATGGATTTCCATCCTTCATTGACATCAAAAGATGAAGAAATGCCAATCTTCAGGAGAAAGCATCAACCTACAAGGGAAGAGCAAGAAGCTTGACCACATGGTGCGCAAAGGATGCTCTTGCCAGGTCTTATCTACTAAACTCAATCTCTGATTTCTTGTTACCATAGATTAGAAATCGCAAGACCTCCCAAGAGATGGGAAGTACTCTCATCATATTCTCCTCAAATACAAGAGCTAGGAAGAATTAACTATGGATGGAATTTACAACTCTAAAGAAACAACCAAACCAAGGAGTGGCTGATTATGTAACCAAGATGAAGATGTGGCTGATCAGCTTGCAAGCAGTGGAGACGCGATAGAAGAAGAACACATAGAAGGTAGCTAATTAATGGTATCAAAGATAATGATAAGTGGGACTCCTTCACCATATCTTCCACATAAGTAGAATATAGAGGTTTTGCAAATGCAACTCAAGAAGCTATGTGGCTTAAGCAACTATTTGTAGATTTGAAGATACACTCTTACACTCCAATAATCTTTGGAGAGAATACTAGTTCACTTCATATGGCTGCTAATCCTGTATATCATGCAAGGACTAAGCACATTGAAGTGCAATATCATTATACGAGGGAAAAATTGCTTAGAAATCAAGGAGGAATGGAGACCAAGCATGTTAGGCTTGAGCGCCGCTATTAGTGTAATTAAAACCGAGCCCACATACTTGGTTGATTAGCTCGTACTTGATTTATTGATATAACTCATACAAAGCTTCATATGATCAACCTCTTGTTAAAGTTCTTGAGATTTACCTTTCTAAAAGTGGTTCACATCCAGGTGGAGTTAGGAAGCTCTAAATTCATGACTCATTTGGTTGTTGTGTAATGAGGGAATATATCCTATACTTTAGGAATCACTTTTTAGGTAGAACCTTGAAATTGAATTCAAAATTTGGCTCCAAGTTCAACTATAAGAAGAGGATAAAAAAGACCCACGTGTTCCGTGAGCCTATCAGACCATTTTGAGGGCAATTCATTGTGAAGTGAGAGCTTATTGCATAGCTCATTCACCTATCACACATTGAGCAATGCATGATTGCCAATGACATTGTATATGTACATGATTTAAAACATATATGATCATTACAGTCTCATTTTACTTCTCTTCTATAACTCCATCAAAACAATGATCTTCTCAGAGCATGTTATTAGTGCATAAGTGATCATTCTTCATGATTTAAAGCATGGTAGATTCATCATACTGTCTAGTATATGTCTTCAAAATTTATTAGCATTTCTTCTCAAGATCGAGAGTTATTAACTTATCTTTGCTCACTAGTTTGATAACTATTGAGCCCCGAAATTGTCGGGATGGTCTTATGATTTGCATCTTTCTCTGTGTTTAGTCCATCATTTTTTATGAAATCACTCATGATTGATAGTTTACTAAGCTAGGTAGAGTTTCCCAAGGGGAATTAATCCATTTGGTGTTGTGCTTAGAGAACTCTTCAAAACATTGAATAGTGTAGGAACAAAAATAGCAAGTTTTTTGTTCTTGGATCAACTCATACCTATCAGTTTTGATCCATTGATTAGTGGATCTTATTGCAAGCAACATATATGATTATTATTCATTATCTAGTTAAAGAGGCCACTACACTCTCCAGCAATCAGTTTCAACAATTGTGAAGCAAGATCAAGCAATACCACCATCTCTGAAGATCATCCACCATCTCCTCAAACAATAGACACATACATACTCACATACAGATGCATACACACACATACATATACATACACGTATAAATACCAATACATACACACATACACATATATACATACATACATGTACCTACACAAATATAGAAGAATGCACATACACATATACACACAAACATACACACAAGTACATTCACATGCAAACACACACATACATGTGTACACATAGATATGCATACATACATACACACATACACACACATACAAATACAAAAACACACACATGCATACACACATACACATACACACACACACACATACACTCACATATAGGTATATATATACATACACATGCACACACACACATACACACATATTCGTACACACATATATGCACACACATACACAAACATACAATCACATACACACATACACCATGTGCATACACATGCATATATCACACACATACACATACATACATGCATACATGCATACATACATACACACATACACTCATACACACATACACATCTCTGTCTCTCTCTCTTTCTCTCTCCTTTCTCTCTCTCTCTCTCTCTCTCTCTCTATATATATATATATATATATATATATATATATATATATATATATATATATATATATATATATATATATATATATATAGAGAGAGAGAGAGAGAGAGAGAGAGAGGGCAAGATGTCTAATCCATTTTGTTTTATATGTACAGAAATTATGGATCACATGACAGAGTGAAAGGTGGAGCTTAGTCTCAAAAAGAATCTTATGAGATGAAAAGTTTTGACTATTTTATTAGGGGCTATTATGTATGAGTATGGTCACATGCCAGATGAGGAACTAGATTTCATGGTTCCCATGCTTACCCAATAGTTAGAGGAAGGTTCCTATGTTGCTCCATTTGTAGGAAGAGAGTTGTGTGAATATAAGTATGCTTCTTATTATAATTTCTTATTTTTAATGATATTATAATAAAATTTTTATTGATTTTTAATTTTTTATTTTAATGACACCTATACCACCTCTACCTACTGAGAGCAAATTAGAGGTACCGATGTGGACATGCATAAGTAGCCTATGGCTAGACAGTGACATATCACGAGATGGCGATATAATATACATCAAGAATGGTTTGGAGTTAAAAAAGGAATGAGAGCTTTATGTGACTGCTACTTGTGACTTGCTCATTTAAAACGGGCATAAATATAAAATTTAGATATAAATTGAAAAAAATGTTTTATGTTTTGCTCGTATGATATCTTTTTTTTGTAGTGAGTTCAGTGACAGAGTTAAAAATTACCTACTTAGTTCACTAGAGACAGAATTGGGCACTGGGTGGTCTTACAAGTAGTCCCTGAAAGAGATGCAGGTACTTATGTCACATCTTTGCCACAATGCTCGATGGATGCTTCTTTTATTTTTTATATTTACGTATACATACATATATATATATATATATATATATATATATATATATATATATATATATATGTGTGTGTGTGTGTGTGTGTGTGTGTTTGTTTGTGTTTGTGTGTACCTAGGCACAAGAATATCATTAAGAGAAGGACCAATATCATGCAAAGAAGAAACATTATGTCTAGTCCTCTTCTTATCATTGTAATTCTTGAATTCAATAACCTTGTCTTCAAGTGCAAATGCATCATTACATTCAACAAAAATACGTAGCTACTCAATCAACTTTGACCATGATACATATATAGATACATATGCATATATATAGTTCTAGGTATATACACACACAGGTATAGAGGTCTCTCTCTCTCTCTCTCTCTCTCTCTCTCTCTATATATATATATATATATATATATATATATATATATATATATATATATATATATATATATATATATATATATATATATATATATATATGTGTGTGTGTGTGTGTGTGTATGTATGTATGTGTGTGTGTATCTAGGTTCAAGAAGATCATTAGGAAAAGTTCTAATATCATGTAGAGAAAAAGTTTGCATCTCATCCTCTTCTTTTCATTGTACATGTTGATTTTAATAACCTCCTCTTTAAGAGCATATGCATCAGCTACATTGAACACAAACTATTGACTACTCAAATCAAAGAGGACCATATGAACACAAAATCTAAAATTAAGAGAAATTATATTAGGATTCTAGGTATACAAATATATGTAATAAAATGTAGTATTCTCTAATGTAGCTTTCAATGTGCATTTATTTGAGAAAAGATTCCATTACCTACTAGAGAGGTGGCTGTTCTTTGAATGTTTTACCTCTCTATGTATCGCTACTTAAATCAATGAGGAACACAATACATATATATATACATATACATGATGCGAATACACAAAATTATTTATAAAACACATGCGTAGATACAAACACATCACATACACATGCATACTTATACACAGGAAGAGACATATGCATATATATATATATATATATATATATATGTATGTGTTTGTGTGTTTGTGTGAGTATATATATATATATATATATATATATATATATATATATATATATATATATATATATATATATACTCACACAAACCACACACGCATATGTATACATGGTAGTGATCACCCTAACATTGAAGGGCTTTGATGGATAAATGGACACAAATTGGGTAAAGTGTTTTAATTTCAAGAAACATTTGGACATACATAGCACTCTGAATAGGAGATAGTGCCTCAACAAGTCTAACATGAGATGCCAATTTAAGTTTGCATACCTATGGCACCTCCTAACTAAGAAGACAAAGGAAGTCCCTATGTGGGAGATTCTCCATAGACGACTTCGGACTAGTGCCAAAGTGGAAAAAAATTGTGATACTCCCTAGTGGTGTAAGTGATGCCGTGGGGGGGGGGGGGGGGGGGGGGGGGGGGGGGGGGGGGGGGGGGGGGGGGGGGG
>MU263245.1:0-46631 GCA_020310875.1 Ceratopteris richardii
AATGGAGTGTGTCCTAGATACAGAACAAAATGGAGATGCACTCATGCGGATACAAATGCAAATGAGGTAGGAGAAATCATGTCTTCAACAAGAATTGCGTGGAAGAGATCTCTAAGAAATATTCCTGTAGACAACTGTATGAAGAAGCTTCGTTTCTTATTTTGGAAACAACTTCTAAAGTGAATAAATAAGCGCACTACTCATCCATAAGGGGGTCTCACCAGTTTGTGGATCTAGCGGATTAATTAACCCAATCATGTGTTCTTCCTTTACCAATCACTAGTTTGAAGTCGAATTCTATCTACACAAGGAACCATCTACTACCGAGTCTTCCTCATGTGAGTGCAATAGCTCTTGATTATAGAAAGTCTACAATAGTGCAATAGTACATGCGCGAATCTCTAAAAGTCTTGCATTATGAGCACACTCTCTGTGTGCTTTCCAATCTCTCCTCCTCCTCCTCTTTTGTTGCTCAAAGGAACCATAAATCCGGGTCTCCATTGATCCCAAGGCGATCACGAGAAGTTCCACTTGTCGTGCTTTCTGTAGTAGGAGCTGGCCTAATTGGTCTACGTTTGTAGCAGAGGTGGATCATTTTCTTCATTAGTTTGTATATACATAAGTTTTGACATATTTGCCACGTCATCAGATTTAACGGATTCATTAACCCAATCATGTGTTCTTCCTTTCCGAATCACTAGTTTGAAGTCGAATTCTATCTACACAAGGAACCATCTACTACCTAGGGGAGGAGAGGTTGAGATCCTAAAGGTAATTCATGTGTTAAAGGGGGGAAGAATGTTGTATAATTCATGGGTTCAGAAGGTTAAACATATGGATTCTAAGGTTAGAATATGATGTATGTTTGCTTTGGTCTAGCCCTTGAATTACCCTTGGAACATGCCTTGAACCTTTGGGTGATCCACCAAATTTAGAAAAAGTGATTCTCCACAAAACTTTCTCAAAGTCAAGAACTTTCTTTAGTGGTACGTATCCAAAAATAGAAGAAAAGCACCAAAAAGACATATGTGAAGGCATCTGTAATTAGGCATGACAACACCTAAGCATCAAAATCACGGATTCAAATAGAACAGAGAAGGCCTCTCTTTTCTTTTTAAATTAACTAAAAAACGGCACCTTTCCAAACCCTATAACTCAAAATCAGTGAGGAATTACCTTAAGCTTGTGAGCAAGACTTTTATTCAATTTTTCTATCTCTAGAATAGTGTTAGAAAGATGATCTAGGTCCAAATCTGCCTCCAAGTACCATTTTGAGCCCTACAAGTTTAGAAATTCTAGATAGAAAAAATCAAGGCATTTTCTTACAGAGAATTGAATGTAGAGCCCTAAATGAGGTACTTACAACATGATTCAAAAATTGTAGACAAAGAATATTATTATGATATGCATGCTCTCCTTTCTCTCATATAGAACTTTTCCCAATCCCTCTATCTTCATGTTCAATTGTCAATGAAAAAACATGATGCGGATATTAGAGAGAGAAAATGAAACTTGTCATCCCAAAATTTTGCCTACATGCATAAAATGACCTAATTGTTCATTCAAAGCATTATCCCCGTGATGTAAGTTGGAAGGTTCAGAATGAAGTATTTCAGTATTGAAAGGCCTATTGGATTTGACCACTATCAAGGTACCAAACATTCGGGTCTATCATAGACATGCACAGCTTATGACAAGATTGCAATGCCCTCTAACTTTGACACTATTGGCTTCACTACAAATTTGCTAACCAAACCGTGGAACTAGATGTACTAGTTAAAGTGATATCTAGTGCAAATTTTCAATATGCAGTGGAGTGGGGCAATGTCGATGTCGGCTTAGGATACTCGACAACCAAAACAATCTTTGCAAAGTGAAAGATTGATGGCAAAAGCTTCTACCAATGAGGAGGGAGCAAAACCACCAACACTCAAACTCCACCACCACCAAAGTCTCCATAGTCACCACCAAACTGACCATAGTCACCACCAACACTCAAACTCCACCAAAGTCTCTATAGTAAAATTTGTGGGGCATCTCCCTGGTGCAAGCATTGTTGGCGGTCCACTGAAGATGTTGGTCACATCTTCTTTTCTTGTCCCAACTCCAATAGGCTTTGGCAGATTATTGGAAAGAAAATTAGACTTCATAAGCATATCAGCTGGAAACAAGCTTTGCTGGGAGAAGCGATCTGTTGGTCGACAACCCTATGGGTGTGGTCCTGCTTTCTGTAGTAGAGCTGGCCTAATTGGTCTACGTTTGAAGATGCAAATCGCTTGGAAACCTAGGGGAGGAGAGGTTGAGATCCTTGGCGAAATCGTCTTCTACATCATCGCCCTCCTTCATGCGTACATTGAGAGTTTTCGATGTCTTGAGGTATAACTTTCCTCTTGACTTGTACTTCTATTGTGGTGTGTGTGTGTGTGAGAGAGAGAGAGAGATGATGCTATGCTCTCTGCAAGTGCAACGAATTAGCTCCTCTTAGTCCTTGTCTAGCCGAGGAGAGCTCAAGTGTGAATGCCTTGGGCACCCTTGGTTACCTACCGCCCGAAAGGAAGGCTGGCGTCCGCCCTTTGTGACTAATCCATGCAAAACTTCTCCCTCACGTTCACTCAAGGCTATAGGAGGAATCCAACCAGTCTCGACACTAATGTCCAGCGGTTTTCTTCTCTCTTTCCCTCTCTTTGCCGAATGCTAAGAACATGATATCGTCACACGGAATATTTCTAGATAACCCTTTCGTCATGAAACCGTCATGCACTACTCCTTGCATATTATCCCACAAAAGCATTTACCTTTGGCCTTTCTCCCAAAAGAGTAGGTGAATGAGCAGAGTCTGGAGGAAGCCAAGGTCCAACATTTGTTGAATCCAATACCAACACCAAAGGGGGTGTAGCTCATTCGGTAGAGTGCTTGCATGGCATGCAAGAAGTACGGGGTTCGAGGCCCCGCATCTCCACATCTCCTCAAACCTCATGGAGATTTTTGTCACTTCACGGTTTCTCTCCCATGTCCGTCTTTCTCTTTTTGCTTTTCGTCTTTGTCGGGTTGTTCTTTTGTTTTGTTTTGTTCGCCGTGTAGTAACATTCATCGTCACCCACAAAGAAGGACATTCATCATGAGTAGTAAGTACCAAACATATTCTATCTACAGCACACTAGAATGCTATATTTGGCTCATGAGTACATAGTATGCTATAGATACGAGGTTTTGTAACTCTAGTATGGAACTACAACCTGTAAGCCATTACAAAGTGCACTTAGTCCATACTAGAGTTACAAAACGAAATAGGTATTTTTCGGCATTCTTGTGAAGAGATGGATAGGTATGTGCTTGAAGATGAAGAGCACAACATAAGAGCTCTGAGCAGTAACAAAGGTCAAAGAAAAAGAGATACATGGGGATCCTCTCACTCTACATTTGAATGTAAATTGCCTCAGTTCTATGGCTTGGGAAGCTCAGACTTTCGTAAAGCCATGCAAAACTCTTCCTTATGGCTACCCAAAGCTATGCACAAAACTGTAGAGTCTTCTGAGGTGTGCATATAGAGTTAGTCATTCGAGCTTTTTAATTTTGGGAGGACAAAGCTCAAATGTGGAAGGCGACACTCCAGAGAGTACACAAGTGACCATTGGAAGATTTAGAGGAGAGTTATGTCACCTGTACGTGTGCGTGCACCCTTGAGGGAGTTAATTGAGCAACACGCCTTCTTCTTCTCTTTTGTGCTAGCTTGCTATAAAGATATTTCGTGTGTTCGTGCCATTATCTCCATGATTATGATGCTTCTACAACTCGCGTACTTGAGGGAAGGTCACTAAGGATTTGTATGAGTGGAGGCGATGCATGCCATGGATACAGGGGATTGTATGAGAGAATGACATTGAGGATTGTAAACATAAGCCATCATCTCGCAAAGCCTTCATCATGGACCTATGATCAAGACAGGCGATTTCTACATTCTATACGAAGAAATAGCATACTTTTAATATAAAGGAAGTTCGGCATTAGCCTACTCTCCCGGTCTTGAATTAAATAAAGAAAGAAAAGTACAAGAGAAGGGGACTAGTGACCACGGGACCCTCCAAATCCCACAAAGCAGGGGAAGCTTTTACAAAGCTTAGATAGCATTACAAAGAAGGTTAATCACCCTCTCATCACCCTCGTGAGGGGCCCACTTGGATTTAAGCTTGTTATTGATCAAAAGGAGAACTTGATGATGCCTGAAGGGGGGGGGGTTTCTTACAGTTAACAATCCTTTTGCCAAGGAGGAACAACGATTTCTCAATTGACCACTCGGGGGAGTCACCGAAGTTGAGAGCACATCTTTCCCGCCAGATTCTCCATAGGAGCTCCCCTCTGATGGCGTTCAAGAGTCGCGGAGCAGCCGATCGCTTCTCCCAGCAGTGCTTGTTGCCAACTGAGATGTTTCTGAAGTCTAATTTTCTTTCCAACCGTCTGCCAGAGTCTGTTGGAATTGGGGTAGGTAAAGAAGATGTGTGGAACATCTTCGATAGACCAGTAGCAACATTAGCACCAGGGAGGAATCCCACAAAGTTTGCTAGCCTTAAGGTTGGTCTAGATTCCATGATGAAGAATTTGCCATAAGAGGACAGACTTTTTTATTTCTATGAGGGGGTGCCAGATAGCCATGAACTTCATGTCCCACCGAAGCCGCGTCCATGACAGGCACCACTTCTTGTTGAGGTTAACCTGATAGTCAATTGTTTCTTTGATGTTCGGGATTTTTGATAGGCTATTCCCATTGTGCCATTTGAGACCAAGCTGTTGAGATATCAAGCTCAACATGTGATGATCCAGGATGACACGTACCAGATTTTCGTTTCTCTGACATGTATAGTGGTCATGCTAGTATATGTCAAAGATACTTCATTGAGTTTTATTAGGCTATCTACCGAGAGTGATGGCACATTTGTTTCTTGCCAGCTCACTCATTCGCGGACATTAGGTTTTTCCTTATGTACTGGTCTTTATATATTGCACTTGTTGTATTCTTGTTTTTAGGTCATTCTTGTACATTCCTTTTTATGTTATAGAAGAAGATGAAGAAGATCATTCTTCCTTGCCTCAATCTGTGTGTGTGCTTCTCCTTGAGAGTGAGAGTGTGTGTATGAGCTCTCTTCCTTATCTCCTTCCTCGTGACATGGTATCAGACTCTTTGCTACGAAAATCACCGTGAAAGTAGAAGACCTCAAAATATTTTCGGGAGTTATCCCTTTAGGGTCACTCGTTTTTGTCAGATCGAAGTTTCGGAGCCATCTCAACCTCCGTTTCGAGCCCGCAAGGTGGGGCCCACTGAAAAATCAGAAATGGCAAACGTGGATGGAATGAGTCAGCTTATGAGCGATAAGCTGGACAAGAACAACTTCCATGCTTGGAGATTCAGAATGACGAATTTTCCTGATGGGGAAAAGGTTACTGGAAGTACATCAAAGGAGAGAATGAAAATGCTCCGCAGTTACCAGAAAGGAATCGGACTGCAGAACAGTTAAGAGCATATGAGGAATGGAATCAAGGAGCACGAAGGTAATGTATTGGCTATATGTTAGCATACATGATAGCATGATTGGACACATACAGGATGCCAAAGACTCCAAAAGAGGCTTGGAACTGTTTGGTCACTTTGTACGAGACCAATACAAAGGCACAGAAATTGCAACTCAAGACGAGCTGCATACATTGGAGAAAAAGAGCATGTCGGTAAGTGACTACACTCTAAAAATCAAAAGCATATGTGAGTCACTTGCATCTATTGGTGTGAATGTAGATGATGATGATAAGGTGGAAGTGTGCCTTCATGGTTTAGGAGCTGCATATAAGCAGTTCAGAACTTCTATACAGACCAGGGAAAATATTCCGAATTTTGCTGATCTGGTATCTATGCTGATCATGGAAGAAAAGAATCTTGGTGAGGATTCAAACTCCCAAGGAAGCCCAGTTCTGAGTAGGTATTCTACTTTGGCAGAGGAAGAGGCAGAGGTTTTGGAAGTGGAAGAGGAAACAATAACCAAGACCACGGTCAACAACAGAATCATGCAGGAGGAAGAGGACAGTTTTGAGGCAGGGGGAGTCAAGAGGTCGCAGAAATTTCCAAAGAAATGATTCAGGTAATGATAGTAAAGGATGCTGGAATTGTGGTAAACCTGGACACTTTGAACGTGATTGCAAGTTAAAGAATCAAATAACAGAAGGCAGCAAAACAACTATGCATCCACAAGTGCAGATGATTCTAAGAAGCTGTTTATGGTTCAACATCACATGATGAATACGATGTCTGCTGGTGTTTCAAAATCGAATGATAATGTCTGGTATGTTGATTCAAGTGCTTTCAAATCACATGACCAGTCATGCAGAATGGTTTAGTAGTTTGCAGAAAATGTCAGTTCCTGGATATGTTGAAACAGGTGATGACACATCACATCCTATTGAGCATACAGGAAACATAGCATTGTCTATGGAGGACGAAAAGGTAAAACATCTTGCTGATGTGCTGCATGCTCCAAATATAACAAGAATCTGGTTTTCTGTTGGACAAATGGTTGACCAGGGATTACAAGTCAGGTTCAATGCTGATGGATTATATGTAGAAGAGTACAAGCAAGATGGACGATTGGTTGCCAAAGGAAACAAAGTGGGTAGGATGTTCACCTTAAATGTGAAGATTCCTGAAATGAATGCAGCCATGTTTACAAAAGGTGCAGGAGTTATTGCAGATATAGAGATATGGCACAAACGGATTGGACATGCAAACTTGCAAAGGCTGAAACTGATGCAGTCAAAGGAGATTGTCCATGGACTACCAAATTTCAAAGTTGCAGAAATGCAAAAGATATGTGCAGCATGTCAATTTGGTAAACAGTCAAGAGCATCATTTCCCACATGACAAGCATGTTAGTGAGAATGTACTAGAAGTAGTACATACAGATGTTTGGGGTCCAGAAAAGACCACATCTATGGGTGGTTGCAGGTTTTATGTTACTTTCATTGATCACCATACATGCAAAGTATGGGTATATTCATGAAAGAGAAGAGCGAGGTGTTTACTCATTTCCTGAATTTTAAAGTTATGGTGGAAAGTAGACAGGGAAGTACATTCAGACATTAAGATCTGATGGAGGAGGTGAATACATGTCAAATGAGTTCAGCAGTTTTCTAAAAAATCATGGAATTCGGCGTCAGTTTTCATGCAGGTACACACCACAACAGAATGGTGTTGCTGAATCGCCAAAACAGACATATTGTAGAAATAGCAAGAGCGTTAATGGCTGAGAAGAATATGCCTCATTGTTATTGGGCAGAAGCTGTGCGTACTGTTGTATATATCATGAACAGAACTTCCGACTGCTGCTGTACATCAAGTTACACCTGAAGCGAAGTTATAGGTAAAAAGCCAAACTTATCACATCTGAAAGTTTTTGGCTGTATTGCATATGTACATGTTCCCGATGAGTTGAGGACGAAGCTTGATCCGAAAGCAGAAAAATGTGTCTTCATTGGATATTCCCTTGAGCAAAAGGGGTACAAATGTTATAACCCACTCACACGACAGGTGAAGGTGAGCAGAGATGTGGTATTTGATGAAATGTCAAGCTTCTATGCAGATGCCAAAGAAGGATTGAATCTTGAACCAAATAACAAAGAAAATGCTGAAAAATCTAGTGCAAAATCTCAAGTTTTGAGTGGACCGGATGCATCACCAAGCAATAGTTCCAACTCAAATCCATGGAGTGGAAGATTGCGTGGAAATTTCAGTCCAGAAAATTCATCAAATACATCCAAGAAAGGTAAAGAAAAGCTTTCTGCTGGTAGTAAAACAGGTGCAGGTTTTGAAGACGTTGATGGAGATTCAAGCGGTTCAGAAAAGAGTCTTGATGAGGAACTTGGATTGCCCTCTGTGAAGACTCCAGGAGTAAGAAGGGCACATGCAGATGATACAGAAGAAGTGACCCAGGACAAGAAGATCTGGGAGGATGCGTAGTTCAGTGCAACGATTGACATATGATAGTTACATGGCTCACCATTGTGCCTACATGACAAAGGTAATACAAGATGCTGAACCTTCTTGTTTTGAAGATGCAATTGGTAATGCAGATTGGGAAAAAGCTATGGATGAGGAGATGGCTGCACTTTATGGAAATGATACATGGAAGCTGGTTCCATTGCCGCAAGGAAAGAAATCCATAGGCTGCAAATGGGTTTACAAGGTAAAGCATAATGCTGATGGTAGCATAAGAAGGTATAAAGCACGATTGGTAGCTAAAGGTTATGCACAGACATATGGCATTGATTATGAGGAAACATTCAACCCTGTAGCTAAAATGTCTACTGTCAGAACACTTGTTGCATTAGCCACAACAAAAGGATGGACTTTGCATCAGATGGATGTGAAGAATGCTTTCCTACATGGTGAGTTACAGGAAGAAGTATATATGGACCAGCCACAAGGATATGAGATTCAAAGCATCTAGAATATGTCTCTAGTTGCAAAAAGCTTTGTATGGGTCGAAGCAGCTCTGCGTGCATAGCATGCAAGGATTGCTGATTACTTAACCAGCATTGGGTTTTCTATGTGTGATGCAGATCACTCACTATATGCAAGGAAGGCTGATGATGGCATCACTATTGTGGCTATTTATGTTTATGACCTGATTGTAGGTGGTGATAATGAAGAAAGCATCAAGAGGTAAAGAAACTTCTTATGCAGGAATTCGACATGAAAGATCCTGGTGTGCTGCGCTATTTCTTGGGCATTGAGTTTATACATACAGAAACAGGTATATGATGTAGCAAAGGCAGTATGCCTTGAATATGATGCAAAAGTATGGTATGGCTGATTGTAAGCAAATTTCTATGCCTTTAGATTAGAATTGAAATTGGATACTACATCAGGTGAAGCATTGGAAAATGCTACTATGTACAGGAAAATTGTGGGAAGTCTTATTAATCTTACAATTACAAGACCTGATTTAAGCTACACTGTTGGACTTGAAAGTCAGTTTTATGCAGATTCCCAGGAAGCCACATTTGGATGCTCTGAGGCGCACTCTACGTTATGTGAGTGCTACTTTGGATTATGCATTGTTTTATGAAGCTGGTGTAGATTTGTAGGTTCATGGATACACCGATGCAGATTGGGCTGGTAGTACTCCAGATAGAAGATCTACTAGTGGCTTTCTTTTCTCACTTGGAGGTGCAGCTATTACATGGAGCAGTAAGAAGCAACCCACTGTTGCTTTGTCGAGTACAGAAACTGAGTACAGAGGTGCTGCAATGGCAGCATGTGAGGCATCATGGCTGTTGGAGATGTAAGGGTCATGTGACCTTACCCCCATATTCATATATATACATCATATATAGAGCATTGCCTCAAGAGAGATCATTATGTGGGTTTCGAGGCTCCCACGCATATCCGCACGTCTCTCCTCTCTTCTCTCTCCCTCCATCTCCTCCTTCCTCCTCTTGTTCTGCACACCGAAGCCCTTCATTGGTATCAGAGCATGCTGAAGGCTGGTGTGCAAGAAGGTTCAATGGAAGCTTAGGTGAGAAGAGGTAGAAGTGCAGGTCGGCATCTCTTGACAGCTGTTCAGTATTTTGGTCATAACTCGAGCTACGAAGCTCGGATTGACGCGTTTTAAAGTTCTGTGCGTAGATAACACAGAGAGCTACAATTTCGCAGAAGTGTGTAAAACCTGATTCGGACGTCTGAAGTGCCAAAAATTCGAAAAACGCAGAGAATTGTAGAAAGCGAATTTACATTGAGTAGGACAGCAGGTCGGTTTTTTTTGTCATAACGTGAGTTTTACAGATCGGAATGCAATGATTTAACTTGCTGCTTGTAGCTTGGAAAGATAGCTACAACTTTGTAGAAGAACTCAGATCCAGATTCTGAGTTTTAGGTTTCCGAAATTGCAAAATACAGAGCAGTACTGTTGCAAGTGAAATTGAAATTGACAGCAGGTGCTTGTTTTGAGCATATCTTTAGCTACACACCTCCGATTGAGTTGTTCTTTATCTCGTTACGTAGCCAAGAGTCAGATCTTGAAGTTTGCTGAAGAGCAAAAAGTTCAGATCAGAGGTTATCACCTCTGAAACAGCCAAACATAGAGCAGTACAGTTTTGCCCAAACCAACCCTAATTGCACTTGGAGGTTGAATTTGCTTTGGAACTTCTTCGAGAGAGAATTTATGGTGTGCAAGATCTTATTTTCAGAGCTTCAAGACATTGTACATGTATGATCATTGTGGTAGCTCCTCCATATGAGAGTAGAGCATGATCTTGTTATGCGTTTGGCATGTAAGATGACATTGTGATATACTCTTTTTGAGGTTTATGTCGTCATGAGTTCGATCATGATTGTATAGTGGCATGTGGTCTATATCTTGATTATGCCACTTGGTTACGGATTTACTTTCCGGTTGCACATACTTTTGTGAGAGTTGACATTGGATCTTAGTTGGAACTTATATCTTTGTTTTCTTTGCAAGTACATGATCCAGATTGGAGCCTCAGTTACACGTTTGTTTGTCATCATTATTAGCATTTGGTCATTGATTGATATATATTTGCCAGTGTGATTCTTGGCATATATGGATGGTGATTCCCACATGGTTATTTTGGTTTTAGAGTCCATTTTACAGAGGAGATGCTGCCGAAATTTCACCGGCTTTTATGCTAGAAGAGAGCTCTAGTGGATCTTGAAGCTTTTGCGATAGCTTTGGATCATTGACTATCTCCATTCACTTGGACTTGGGCACAGGTTATTTGTGATAGATTGGACCATCTTGCAGGATTCATTCTTGAGTGGGAGGTGCATCACCATTGTATTGGCGTGTATTGCCATTAGTTTTTTGGCACATGTAGTTGCCATTATCTTTGATTATATCAGTGACAGGTGGTGACAGATTACTTATTGTTCTTTCATTATTGGTTATCTTGTTTGATTGCTCAGTTTACAGGGGATACTCTGTCGAATTTTTCCCAGGATTCTTCCACATCTATTTGGTCACTTTGGAGACTTGGTGAGCAGGCTTATGCTCATGGTTTATATGCATGGTAGATGCATGGTTATGTGACAGGTTGTTCACATGGTTCCTTCTCCAGCGAGATATTTATGATATGAGTTATGCATATGGATATGCAGACGTGATCCTATTGAGGATAGAGTATTGTTCCAGTCTCTTGTTACATTGCTAGTCTTGGATTGCCAGCATGGTGTCTTCTCGATTTGATGGCACTGACTTTCCGAGATGGAAAGCTCAGATGTGGCATACATTGGTTCGTGCAGGGTTACACATGTATGTGCATAGAGATGCACAGAGGCCTCGTGACATTGCCCGACCACGTATGGATGGATATGGATGCATTGGCTAGCTCCACTATCCGATTACAGCTTGTGGATTCTATATATGAGTCTGTTATGTATGAGGAGACGAGTAGTGCATTATGGCAGAGACTACATGATATGTATGCGAGTTCATTGACTCATGTGAGACATAGATCACATCGACGACTTCGATGTTGGCATTGTGGTCGTGAGGGCCATATTCGACGACGTTGCTTCAGGCGGATGCGACGACGACATCAGAGACATGCATGTGATGTAGATCAGGTAGTGACTTCAGGAGAGTCTATGGCAGTTGATTATGCCAGTGATGGTGATATCATTTTCTGCTATGGTTCATCTCAGGATTCCTCTTATTCATTGGATGGTACACATATGGCTTGGTTGCTTGATGCATTAGCCAGTTTTCATGTTACTCCACATCGTGAGTGGTTTTGTCGATTCTCAAGTGAGAGTGGTGGATGTGTGCAGTTGCTTGATGGTACGACATATGACATTGAGGGTGCAGGAGACATATGCCTTATGCTACCTACTGGAGCATCACTTATGCTCAGACATGTACGCTATGTGCCTTCATTCCCTATGAGCTTGATTTCAGTTAGCCAGTTACAAGAGAGCAGATGCTATGCATTCCTTGGTGAGCATCATTTTCAGTTGCAGTTGGGACAGCTTATGCTTGTTAGAGGTGTCAGGATTGGGCACATGTATCCACTGCAGGTACTTCATGTGAGAGACATTCTAGTCTCAGTGGGAGTTCAGCCTTATGTGCGATGTGAGACTCGTCATGTCTCATTTTGTCTACCTACAGATAGGTCTATTGACATTCATGATGCACATGTATGGCAGGATTCAGATGCTGAGATGGATGCACATGTAGAGCATGTTTTGGATGCTCATGATGCTTATATAGAGCATGGTTTGGTTGATCATGTGGATGCTCATATGGAGCATACTTCAGATGATCAGTTGGATGCTTTAGAGCATGATGTGGATGCTCATGTAGAGCATTATGATGATACTCAGTTAGAGTGTGATCATCAGTTTGATCTTGGTGTTGATGTTGTGCATTTAGCTCATATGGAGCATGATGATACACTTGGTGTGGTAGACCACGATAGCTCTCATGATACACAGTGTATGGTAGAGCATATTAGCTCTCATGATGCACAACTAGATACATCCTTGGTTGTGAGCATGGCTGATTTAGATGCTGAGGAGTCAGCAGTTATGCAGTCATTCTTGGATTCGCTCATGCCAGATGTTGACATAGATATATCAGGACATGTTGGTCTTGATGATAGTGCTTTGGATGCCTTGGATATAGGCATGGCCGACATACTTGTTGGAACAAGCCAATCACAAATTGGTGATTATAGAGATCTTGAAGAAGACTTATGGTCAGAATGAAGTGAAGGAAGATACTTATGAAAGTGAAGAAGATTTCAGGATGATGTCTTGTACACATATGTACATATAAGTGAAGAATCTTGTAAACTGAGTATAGTTAAATCCTTAGGATGATAAGGAGTAGTGTCATAGACGCGAGATGAGTCTAAAGTCATGTATATATAAGTTAATGATGACAAGAAATGTATGAGAGAGAGGGAGAGAGTCATTTGTAGATGACAAACTTCAGAAAGATGTGTAGAGAGTTTTTTCCCAGAAAGTAGCGACGGGTTTTTCTCTGAGTGCTCTCTGTTTGATCACGTGGATCAGAAATCCTTTTGTACACATCTAATTGAGAAGCTAATGAAGCTATGTCTAGAGTTTCAGAATCTAATTCCTCTCCTTTTGTGAGAATGATCAATAGGAACATTCATATGTGAACTTTGGGAACTGAAGTCTGAGAGTAGCGCACTTTTCCGTCTCAGTATTTTGATCAGATCTGAGTGTATACTGTAAAGTTTTTGATGAGTGAGCACTTAAAATTTAAGTTAGAAGATAAGGAAGCTATGGCTAAAAGCATTTAGCAAAACGGGTTTCAGATTGGGAGAAATCAACTTAAGAAGTTGACTATGTCGAAGGCGCAACTTCTGAGAGACATTTTCTGACATGTCTTTGATCTTAATGATCAAATTAAACTTTTGGTGATTAGTTTTGAGAACTAATGATTGACATGTTTGCGCAAAGGTATTGCGAATACTTGTGCATCATTTGCTTGAAGAAATTTGAAACTTTATGCAGGTAATGAAATGGATTTCTGAAGCAGACTTTCTGAAGTAGACACTTCTTCACTCAGAGAAGTGTTGCTTGAAGTTTTGGTAAAGAAGAACATTGTTTGTGTAAAGTTTGGTTTATAACTGACATAGAAGTGTTCTTTAGTCAGTATCGATCAAACCTTTGGAGATTAAGAGGTCTCCAACAGTGGTATCAGAGCTGAAGGTGAAATACAAGAGAAGAAAAGACAATTGAAGTTCCGACTGGTGCAGATATTGAAGATATTCCCAATCAAAGGAGGACAAGGACAAATTATTGAAGATAACTTGCAGAAGTTCAGAGCACGAGTTCGAAAGAATCAAGAAGGACAAAGACTATATCAAAGGTACACTTTCTCCTCATAAACCATAGTAATTGCAGATACAGAAAGTCAAGGATGGGAGAAAGCTTGCAGATTGATAAGCTAGATAGGGAGAACTATCCAGCATGGTCCATGAGGATGGAAGCACACCTCATGAGCAAAGACCTTATAGCATTTATTACAGGAGATGAAGAAAAACGTGAATTTGCAGATCCTAGTATTCCTACTACGGAAGAGCTTGCAATGTTGAAGACTTGGATGAGAAAGGATGCTCAAGCAAGGAGTATCATCTACATGGCTGTAAATGATTACCTTCTACCTCACATTAGAGGTTTGGAAAGTGCTACAGATGTTTGGAATGCCTTGGAAGAGCATTTCCAAAATACAACTAAGTCAAGGAAGTCCTCACTATGGGCTGAGTTCACAACCTTCAAGAAGAAGAGCTCACAATCAATTTCAGATTATGTGGCAAGGATGAAGGATATTGCAGATAGCTTGGGAGCAGTGGATGAAGATATTGAAGAGGAAAAGTTGGTAAGACAAATACTTACAGGTTTGAGAGGAGATGAGAAGTGGAAACCCTTCATATTGTCCATAGAGTTGTCACTTGATCACTTTACTCCTGATCTTAATCAATTGCTAGGTCACATGCTAACCTTTGAGCAGGATCTTAAAGGAGACAATGATAGAAGTACAAGTCAAGCTATGTACTCCAAGGACAAGAAAAGAATGGCAAGGGAAAGCAATCAATGATGATGAAGGGAATTCAAATCAAGCTAACTTCACAAAGGGAAAGATGAATTTCAGAGGTAAAGGAAGAGGAGGTAAGAACAAAGATAATGCTAAAGCTTGTTGGATTTGTGGTAGAACAAATCATTTGGCAAATGATTGTTGGTATAACAATCAAAATGGTGGAAGCAATAATCATAATTATAATCAAAGAGGTAGAGGAGGCAGAAAGCAAAGAGGCAACTTCAGAGGAAGAGGTGGTAGGACATCATATGGTAGAGGAGGTGGAAGAAACTTCCAATCTCAGTCCTACAACAATAATTATTATAATTATGCATCAGATCAGAAGGATGACATGACTCTTATCTTGAATGCAACTCATGAATCAATGGGAGAAGATCAAAGAGTGTTTTATATTGACTCAGGGTGTAGCAACCATCTGAGTGGGAATCTATCCCTGATGACTGATATGGAAGCAAGGGTGAATGGACATACAGTTCAAACAGGTGACAATACCAAACATAAAGTGGAGAGCATTGGATCAGTGAAGACAAAGAGTGGAAGTACACTTCTGAGCAAGGTACTTTATGTTCCTACTATTCCTAAAAATTTGATAAGTGTAGGGCAAATTGTGGAGAAAGGATATGAGGTAAGATTCACAAATGATGGTGTTTATGTACAAGATCCAAATCAGGGATATAGAAACATAATTGCAGGTAAAAAGGAAGGAAGATTGTTCACTCTCAAAGTCCAAGGTAATGTGGGACATGCATTATTTACCTATGGAAGTCAAAAGGTATCTGAATTAGACCTATGGCATAAAAGGCTAGGTCATTTCAATGAGAGAGCTATAAAGGAAATGTCGAAGAATCAGGTGGTGCTTGGATTGCCAAATATTGAAGGGCAACATATGGTGTACAAGTGGAAGCTTGTCAATTAGGTAAAGCACATAAGAGTTCTTATAACAAATCAGGGTACAAGCATTCAAATATGCTTGAATTGGTTCATACAGATGTATGGGGTCCCTCAAGGGACTATAGCATAAATGGATCCAGATATTATGTGTTGTTTGTTGATGATGCAACCAGGTGGATTACTTTGTATGTAATCAAGGATAAATCAGAAGTTTTCAAGACATTCAAACATTTTCATGCCTATGCAGAAAGGATCACAGGGCAAAAGCTTAAGAGGTTAAGATCAGATGGAGGGGGAGAGTATTTCTCTAAAGAGTTTGATGATTATTTGTGGAATGCAGGTATCAAAAGAGAAGTAACTTGCAGGTACTCCCCTCAACAGAATGGAGTAGCAGAAAGGAGGAATAGGACTCTTGTAGAGTTTGCAAGAGCCATGATGAAGGAAAAGAATTGTCCAAATTACTTATGGGCAGAAGCCATTACACTGCAACATACCTTGTGAATAGGTTGCCTTGCAAAGCTTTGGATGGAGGAACCCCTTATGAAGCATGGTGGGGTAAGAAACCTACCCTTGATCATTGTAAGGTATTTGGATGTATTGCATATGCTTATGTTCCTTCACAATTAAGACATAAGCTAGAACCAAAAGCAGAGAAGTATGTGTTTATTGGATATGATGATAGACAGATGGGTTACAGGTTGTGGAATCCATCCACAAAGCAATTTCTTGTTACCAAAGATGTGACATTTGATGAGCAAAATACATGGTATGTAGGATCACCAAATGATTTTACAGGTGTTGAAGAAATACAAAGAAAAGGAAAGGAAAAAGTAAAAGTGTGTGAAGAAATTGTTGATGAAGTTGACTCTAGAAGTAGATTGCAGATCATGTAGAAGAAGGGCCAAGATTTGATCCAGAATCAAATGAGGCTGAAACTTCGAGAAGTGCAGAAATCAGAAGATCTACAAGAGAAAGGAAAGAACCTATAAGGTATAGTTATGATACATCTTTCCTAACAACAAAAGATTATGCCTACATTGTGAAGACAGAAGAAGATCCAACCACTTATGAAGAAGCCAAAGGTAAACAGAATTGGGAGAAGGCAATGCAGGAAGAGTATGATGCTCTCCTTGAAAATGAAACTTGGGAATTAGTACCAAGACCAAAGAATCAGAAGGTCATTGGATGTAAGTGGGTATATAAAACAAAGAGGTTTGCAGATGGTAAGGTGTCTAGATATAAGGCTAGACTTGTGGTCAAAGGTTATGCCCAAACTTATGGGGTATATTATGATGAAACCTTTAGTCCTGTTGCTAAGATGTCTACAATTAGGACATTGATTGCTATTGCTGCTTGCAAGGGATGGAAATTATCACAATTGGATGTGAAAAATGCATTTTTAAATGGATACATTGCAGATGAAGTATATATGGAGCAACCAGAAGGCTTCATGGAATCAATTGGATCAGACTATGTGTGTAAGCTCAAGAGAGCTTTATATGGGTTGAAGCAAGCCCCAAGAGCTTGGAATTACAGATTGGTCAAGTTCTTGAATGAATGTGGATTTCAAGCATCAAAGGCAGATAGTAGCTTGCTAGTGAAGGCAAGTGAAAATGGATACATTTATATGTGCATTTATGTTGATGATATTATTGTTACAGGAACAGATGCTCAAGGAATCAATGAACTCAAAAAGCAAATAGAGAAGGAGTTTAAGATAAGTGATTTGGGAAACTTATCTTATTTTCTAGGAATGCAGATTGTGTATACTCAACATGGAGTATATGTTTCACAAGAGAGATATTTGAAGAATCTTCTAGTCAAGTTTAACATGGAAGATTGCAAGACCTCAACTACACCATTGGAGGTAAATCATAAATTAAGCAGGTATGGAGGTGAAGAATTCAATGACATGAAGAAATATCAGAGTTTGGTAGGTAGTTTAATCTATGCTACCTTGACAAGGCCAGATTTATCATATGCAGTAGGTGTGTTGTCACAATTCATGCATTGTCCAAAGAAGACTCATTGGATTGCAGCCCAAAGGGTACTCAGATATATTAAAGGAACCCTAAGTGAAGGTTTGTATTATGGTTTCACTTCTGACACAAGAATCAAAGTGTTTAGTGATGCAGATTGGGCAGGTGACTCAGATGATAGAAGGTCTACTCATGGGTATCTCTGTTATGTTGGAGATAAGCTAGTTTCTTGGTGTTCAAGGAAGCAACATACAGTTGCTTTATCATCCACAGAAGCTGAGTATAAGGGAATGGTAGAAGCTCCAAAGGAAGTGATATGGTTGAAGACCTTAATGAAAAGTTTTGAGACTGATCATAGTACTCCAATAATTTTTGGAGACAATATGAGTTCTTTGTATTTGGCAGCTAACCCTGTTTTTCATGCCAGGACTAAGCATATAGAGATTCAATATCATTTCTTGAGGGAAAAGGTACTTGATAAAGAGATTGAAGTGATGTACACTCCAACAAAAGAACAAGTGGCAGATATGATGACAAAGAGCTTGGATGGACCTAAGCTACAGAGATTCAAGGAGATGGCAGGAGTGAAGAAGAATGGAATAATCACAATTAGTGATTGAGGGGGAGCTGTTGGAACAAGCCAATCACAAATTGGTGATTATAGAGATCTTGAAGAAGACTTATGGTCAGAATGAAGTGAAGGAAGATACTTATGAAAGTGAAGAAGATTTCAGGATGATGTCTTGTACACATATGTACATATAAGTGAAGAATCTTGTAAACTGAGTATAGTTAAATCCTTAGGATGATAAGGAGTAGTGTCATAGACGCGAGATGAGTCTAAAGTCATGTATATATAAGTTAATGATGACAAGAAATGTATGAGAGAGAGGGAGAGAGTCATTTGTAGATGACAAACTTCAGAAAGATGTGTAGAGATTTTTTTCCCAGAAAGTAGCGACGGGTTTTTCTCTGAGTGCTCTCTGTTTGATCACGTGGATCAGAAATCCTTTTGTACACATCTAATTGAGAAGCTAATGAAGCTATGTCTAGAGTTTCAGAATCTAATTCCTCTCCTACTGTGAGAATGATCAATAGGAACATTCATATGTGAACTTTGGGAACTGAAGTCTGAGAGTAGCGCACTTTTCCGTCTCAGTATTTTGATCAGATCTGAGTGTATACTGTAAAGTTTTTGATGAATGAGCACTTAAAATTTAAGTTAGAAGATAAGGAAGCTATGGCTAAAAGCATTTAGCAAAACGGGTTTCAGATTGGGAGAAATCAACTTAAGAAGTTGACTATGTCGAAGGCGCAACTTCTGAGAGACATTTTCTGACATGTCTTTGATCTTAATGATCAAATTAAACTTTTGGTGATTAGTTTTGAGAACTAATGATTGACATGTTTGCGCAAAGGTATTGCGAATACTTGTGCATCATTTGCTTGAAGAAATTTGAAACTTTATGCAGGTAATGAAGTGGATTTCTGAAGCAGACTTTCTGAAGTAGACACTTCTTCACTCGGAGAAGTGTTGCTTGAAGTTTTGGTAAAGAAGAACATTGTTTGTGTAAAGTTTGGTTTATAACTGACATAGAAGTGTTCTTTAGTCAGTATAGATCAAACCTTTGGAGATTAAGAGGTCTCCAACAATACTTAGGTTAGCCAGGATAGCACATGTTTCGTCAGCATTCGGGAGTCTAATATACGAGTTGTTATGCTCGAGACCAGACATTGCAGTTGCTATTGGAGCATTTGCACTTGGAGTTGTCAGTCGTTTGATGATTGACATAGGCATAGAGCGAGTGGGAGCTTTGCAGGAACTTCATCAGTTCTTGCGTCAGTCATATATGAGCTCGGCTCCTGTTGATATGAGTCTAGAGCAGTTTGAGGTGCATGGATACACCTTGTTCGAGGCGGTTGGTGTAGGCTGATCTAGTATGGGTAGAGATCCGGACTCTTCCTGTACATTAGTGTATAGTTCTACATCATTCTTTGTATGTGTTACCACTTATGGTCACATTGACCCTTAAGTGGGAGATTGTTGGGGATGTAAGGGTCATGTGACCTTACCCCCATATTCATATATATACATCATATATAGAGCATTGCCTCAAGAGAGATCATTATGTGGGTTTCGAGGCTCCCACGCATATCCGCGCGTCTCTCCTCTCTTCTCTCTCCCTCCATCTCCTCCTTCCTCCTCTTGTTCTGCACACCAAAGCCCTTCAATGGTTGGAGATGTTACTTGTAGATTTAGGTGTGGAAGTGCAAAAGCCTATCACTATCTATTGTGATAATCTTAGCAGCATACAGTTAGCACGGAACCCTGTTTTCCATGCTAGAACAAAGCATATCAAGGTACATTATCACTTCATCAGAGAGAAGGTATTAGCAGGTGATATTGATCTTGTTTATGTGAGAACAGATGAGCACGTTGCTGATATTTTCACCAAAGCACTTGGAGCTGAGAAGTTGAAGAAGTTTCGGAAGATGCTTGGATTACAGGATATAGTGTTGAGCTTGAGGGGGAGTGTTGAGATATCAAGCTCAACATGTGATGATCCAGGATGACACGTACCAGATTTTTGTTTCTTTGACATGTATAGTGGTCATGCCAGTATACGTCAGGGATACTTCATTGAGTTTTATTAGACTATCTACTGAGCGTGATGGCACATTTGTTTCTTGCCAGCTCACTCATTCGCGGACATTAGGTTTTTCCTTATGTACTGGTCTTTATATATTGCACTTGTTGTATTCTTGTTTTTAGGTCATTCTTGTACATTCCTTTTTATGTAATAGAAGAAGAAGAAGAAGATCATTCTTCCTTGCCTCAATCTGTGTGTGTGCTTCTCCTTGAGAGTGAGAGTGTGTGTGTGAGCTCTCTTCCTTATCTCCTTCCTCGTGACACAAGCGAGCTCGATGTGTCGTGTCCCATGAGAAGGCAAGTTTTGTGTCGATCCCAGGCGAGACATCTGCTTTGCAAAGTGTTCCATTCTTCGTACGAAATGTTGATGCAAGGGTTAGTATCCTCGAAGTTGATCCAATGGTTGGTGTCTTGTTTCCAGAGATGTTTCCATTTTTTGAAGCCTTTGTTCCATAACTTCTTGGCATTTTGAATGTTCCAAGATTCCACACTCCGGATGCCATGGATCGGAAACCAGATAGAGTCGTTTTGTCTAATACCGGCAGCCCACTTCCAGTCTTCACTAATTCTTGTGTAGCTTTTGACTTTATTCCAACTCTTCCATAGGGAGCACACAAGATTAGAGCCTTTAGGGAAGACGGGGATTGTGGAAAACAGCAAGGTCAAGATGTCGTGATTCTTCCAATTTGGGAAACACATGAGAGCCAACTCGTTCTTGTTTCTGAAGATCAACTTGGCCCACGAGGCCTCCCCATTGCACCCAGTTCCACCGCTATTCCATAGAGACGCCAAACCCCAAGGGGATCCCAAGGAGCCAAAAAATTTGGCCCTACGGAATGATTTGACAGCCATGATCAATGAGAAGGCCGGGTTGAGACCCCACAATAGCTCTAAAGGCGGTCTTAGAGTGGTTGATTATGGATCCACAGGCTTCACAAAAATTAGCAAGACACTTGCATAACGTCTCCAGGTTGGTACTATCATTGTGAACAAACGTGTTCATATCATCGGCAAAAAGTCTCATGGTGATCTGACTATGGTCGTGAGGCAAACGGAGGCATTTGATATTACCAGCGTCCACCTAGTGTGCCACAAGCCTGCTAAGCCCCTCTGTGGTGATGGCAAAGAGAAATAGCATACTTTTGGCACGAGAGCCATAGAAACTCATTAACTTTTGCACAGGTCATGAAACACTTGAAATACGCACTCTCAAAACTTGGCTTCATTTTTTAGGGTCTTCTCTCATCTGTCTTTGAATTCTCTTAAATGTTCTATCATCATTAGGCTTCGATTGACGAATTAAATGAGTTGGCACCTATCAAAGTCATGACAAGTGGAGCCACTGTGCTCTTAAATGAATTGGAGGCCGGTCTTGAAAGTACATCATATGTGGCATAATTCCCCTTGAAGGAGAATGATTTATATTTCAACGTATGGAACAGTGTGAAGGCTACGAAGAAGAGCCCGGTGGTTCACGTTATACGGTGTGCGGAAAATGAACGAAGTCTGGTGAAGAAGACGCTATGGAGCAGTGTGGTCCGGAAGCAACTGAAATAAATTTCTGCACTAGGAGGTGCAACTATATGGTATTCCAGAATGATGTACAAGCGGTCTGATTAATCAAAGAGTATTGTTTATTGTCAAGATCACTTCCTTTCTGAAGTTTTTATGTGAGTACCAAGTCTTTCAGTATTCTGCAGTGTTACTATTTTGTGTTAAGGAAACACTCACGAATTTGACACAACAAACAAGAGAGAAACAGAATCTTCCGGAAAATCAGTGCACAGGTGTACAGTATGCGAAGTTAGTGCGCGGTGTGCGCATAACAGAGCAATTAACCGCGGCGGACGCGTAAGGCGCGCATAACGCGAATTGAAGAATGACAGACCAGAGGAGCGCCAAAGAAATTGTATATATACAGCAAGATTTGAAGAACGCGACAGAGATATACACGGAGAGAGAATCGTAGATGATACACAGAGGAAAACGAGAGACTGAGAGAAGACGCCATAGAGCACGTATGAGTGAAGAGAGATTTAGAAGTTCTCAGAAGATGCCATAGATCGCGTATGTACAGATGAATAACACAAGCCTGAAGTGTCGGGTCTTTTCATCTGAAGAGAGATGGTAATAAGACACTACTCACTGTAGGAGAGTTTCTGTAACTTGAGCAAGAAGAGGCCAAGCTTACTTGTACACATCTTCTCTAATCGAAAACACATGTTCATGTGGATGTGTGCGTGCAATCTTTACTTGTGAAGAATCTAAAGTTATTTCGTATTACGGTAGGAAGCTTAGTTTATCGTTAACTATCACGACTCGTTACTAAACGTGCTTCAGTACCTTCTCTGTAAACGCATGTTTCGGTGAATAACAGTTTACTCAGTAAACATATTTCAGTAATTTTCGGTCAGTTACAGTTTCTCAGAAAACAAGTTTTTTGGTAGAACAACGAAGTATAACTCATAGCAGAGTTCGAAGCTTTGTATGAGAGATAGCTCATCTTGTAGCTAGACATCTCTACTTTAAGCTGATCACAGTTTCCGGTGGAATGAAGATGTACACACAGTACAAAAGTTAACCGGAAAGTAGCACTTCAGAACTGTGAAGGTTCTTCTTAAACTTCAGAAGAGCTCATTAAGTGGAGAAAGCTCACGAATCACTTTGGTACTTCTTGTATGTTCACCTGAAGTAATTATAACCAAAGTAGCAGTTCATTTCGGTAAAATTCCGGTACGACTACGGTGTCAGTCCAGTAACAGTCTGGTGAAGTTCCGGTGGAACTTGTGTCGCAGGATAACACAGTTAAGACGACGTTAATTAGGCTGAGCTACTGTTGATTACAGAAGTGTTCTGAATCACTCTAGTTTAGCATTCTATTTCGGTGGCGCGGCTTTTTCCGCAGGCCTGACAGAGTTCAAGCCTTGTCGCGAAACCCACCTTCAGGGCGAAAGTATTTCCGCATCAGTGGCGTTAGAGCCGAAGTTTTCGCCAACATTTTGGAAGTATTGCGTGATATAGTTTAATCAAGAATGTAAATGCATGTTGTGATTGTAGTATTACATTCATAATCCCTCTTTGCGATCCCATACCTTTGGAGATTGAGTGTTGTATTTCACTGAAGTATAGTACTGGCTTAACATTTACCGACCACGATGGGATAGGGTCAGTGATAAATCATAGCATAGAGTTGTTTGATGCCATTGCAAAGTGGTAAGGAGTATCTGACAAGTAATCCCTGTCACGAGTGTTTAGACGAGTTCCTTCAATAGGCTATAGCAACATTAAACTTTGAAGATATCACCCTCATGAACACAATCAATATCTTGGAAGAATTGCTGTTATGGGTGGAAAACGGAGTGCTACCTCGAAAACTCCTATAGGAATGGATCTTTGAGTGGAGAGATGGCAAATTATCCAAGGCCTCATGGGAAGGGCAAGCTAGTGGACTTGATCAGTAGAGCAACCAACACGAAGGAGAATACCCTACAGAAATAGGCCAAAGCGACGGTAATGGACCCCACCTAGAGTTGGCTTTAGCTCTAGTTCCTTCGACTCAATTCAATACCTTATAGGAGATTGAAGACCCAATCTCACACATAAATCAATTGCCAGTGTTGAATTATATTCATTTTTATGGAAGAACAGATGAAGACCTGTTGGGAAAGATGGATGGACACTCCAAGAAATGAGTAGATACTGCCAAATCCTTCTTTATACCAACCCCTTGATGCTTCAAACTTGTGTTCTAGGCCCTCTTAGCTTTCCAATGACACTAAATAAGTGCCTATGTACTTTGGAAATGATGTGAGAAATGATTGAATCAAGATAGACTACTTCCAAGGTGAAGGATCAATGAAAACCTTCTATTTTTGTTCACACACATGCTGCTTGTTATGCACCATGCTTCCAATACAGTAGGAATTAGAAAGATTCCTCTTATATATATCAAATTAACATTCCTCTTAGATATATCAAATTAACTTAATGAGCTAATGATTCGAAGTGGAATCACTTAAAATGATGCACTATACACAGAGCAACCAATTTAGCAATCAAATCATTACCCCCGATTTTTTAGGACCTCCATAGAGTTTGACCAGTGAGTGCTTCGATGCACTTTTCTCCAAATTGGCTGCATGGATTATCTTCAAAATTTTTTAGCACCTAGAGATCTTGGATCTGATTCTAACAAGCTATAGAACATTGAAAATGGTGTAGGACTGAATGAGATATGAGCAGCACAAGTTGACTATTATGAGTCACTATGACAGAGAGACTATAGATGAGAAGTATAAATCTATTGTATGAAAACATAATGTTGTACAAGATCATAGGCATGATAATCAAAGCCTAATGATTATGAGTAGTATAGGCTATGATGTAAAATGCCTTACTCTCTTACAAGGTGGTCAAGGAGAACTCGGGTATGGAGCCTTCTTACCCGCAAGTTTTTTTTGAACTCCTGCATCATTTGATCCTTAATCTGCTTGATGCCATTAGCATCATTACCTATGAGTATGATATCATCAACATATACACATAGGTATATTACCTCTGAATTTCTCCTCTTAACAAACAGAGAAGTATATGTTTTACTCATGATGAATCCTTGATCCTGAAGGTATGTAGTCAACCTATGGTTCCATGCCCTAGGTGCCTGCTTCAATCCATAAAGAGCTTGTTCAATTTACATACATATGTTACCTTGCTTGGATCCTTATAGCCAGGAGGTTGAGACATGTACACCTCCTCTGAAATCCACCCATTTAGAAATGCTTTTTTTACATCCACTTGATACATGTTCCAGTTCTTTGATGTAGCCACACTTACCAATATCATGATGGTTGGCATTTTGGCCACAGGTGAGAAGGTTTCTTCATAATCAACTCCTTGGGTTTGTGCAAAACACTACCCACAAGTCTAGATTTGTACTTGCTTATTGATCCATCAGAATTCCTCTTCATCTTATAGATCCATCTAGAACCAATTACCTTCATAGACTCATTCTTTGGTACTAGCTCCCAAATATCACTCTCCTTGAGTGCTTCAATTCCTCATCCATAGCCTCTTTCCATTCTGCTTTGGTCTTTGCTTCCTCATATGATGATGGCTCTTCAAATGACAAGTCTTTTGCAAGATAAATAGAGTACTTAGTAACTAAGGAAGTGTCATACCCATATCTGATTGGCTTCTTGCTCTCCCTTTGTGATCTTCTGATTGCTTGGTTGGATGATTCAGGTATATCCTTCAACTTCTTCATCTTGACTTTGCCTTTGGAATTCCATGCCTTGAACTCTTCTAAGTTGATGATGTCTTCATCATATGAGTTGATGTCTTCAATCTGATTAGGCCCCTCCTTAGTGAGACTTGGAAACTCCTCTTCCAAGTCATAAGGTATCTTTACTTTCTTGCATTCACTTTCAAACCAAGAGTCATTCTCATCAAAGACAACATCTCTACTGACCATAAATCTGGGTTGTAGAACCTCTATCCGTTCTGTTTCAAGTTGTACCCTATGAAGATGCACTTTTTTGCCTTAGGATCTAGCTTACCTCTTATTTGAGAAGGGATATGCACATAAGCAACACATCCAAAGATCTTGCACTGATCAAGTGAAGGTCTTGTACCATGCCATGCTTCATATGGGGTCATCCCATCAAGAGATTTGGATGGCAACATGTTTACAAGATAAGTGGCAGTAGATACACTCCCTGCCCAGAAGTGATTAGGTAATTTTTTCTCATTTAACATTGACCTAGCTGTTTCAACAATTAATCTATTTCTCCTCTCTGCCACACCATTTTGCTCAAGGGTATACCTTGTTGTAATTTCTCTCGTGATTCCTTTGTCCTGCAAGAATGCATCAAACTCATTTGAGAAGTACTCATCTCCTCCATCTGACCTTCGTCTCTTTGGGTTTCTTCCTGTTTGGTTCTCAACCAGTGCAAGATACTTTTTCAAACAACTGAATACTTCATCTTTGTGCTTCATAAAATATAAGACAATCCACCTATTGAAGGCATCAATGAAAGATACATAATACCTTGATCCAGAAATTGAGGGATCCTTACTTGGTTCCCATATATCTGTATGGACAAGCTCTAGGTAGTGCTCATGCATGTAGCCTTTTCTTGAGAAGGGTAACCTGTGAGATTCTCCAAACTGACAAGCATCACATTTATAGATCATGTGTTGCTTAGATACATCAGGTATCCCAAGCACACATTGATCTCTACATATTTGCTTTGAGGTTCTTTCACCAACATGCCATGATCTCTTATGCCAAATTTCAAGTTCTGATAGTGTTTGATCTTTATAGCTATAAAGTGCAATGTTCCTTGTATCTTCAAGTTCAAGAGTGAATAATATACTTGTCTTTTCTTCTTTGGCAATTCTCGTGAATCCATGTTGGGGATCTTCCACAAATGCTCCATATTGGTTGAATCTAACCTGCAAACCCTTTTCCAAAATTTGTCCAACACACATCAAATTCTTGGTAATTGTAGGTACATATAGAACCCTGCTCAACAGATTCTTATTTCCATCAGAGGTCTTAACATTTCCTACTTTAATCACTGAGTGCTTGGTGTCATCACCTGTTTGCATCTGATGCTTACCCTTTGGTTCCTCAAGGTCAGAGAGAAGAGCTACATTGCCTGCCACATGGTTTGAGCATCCTGAGTCAATGTAGAAGAGATGGTCATCATTTATACGTGGTTTTGAAGTCATATTCATAATCAGTTGAGAATCTTCTTGCTCCTCTGTGTAGTTGTAATCTTTCCTTGATTTGTAGCCTCCTTGGTAGTGACTATTGTAGTTGTTCTTGTAGCTGTTATTGTATCCTTGATGGTGGTTGAATCTTCCTCTTAATTGGGTATATCCACCTCTTTGAAATCCTCTTCCTCTCTGATTGTTGAAGTTCCTGTAACACTCATCTATAGTATGATTTGAAAATCCACAAATATTAGATGGTGAGGAGTTATAAGATATCCCCCTACCTTGCTTACCTCCTCTACCACTTCCTCTTGAGGTTCTACCTCTCCCTGCATAGTTGGCTTGGGAGGTAGCTCCTTCATCCTCAATCTTCTTGTTCTTCCTTTGTCTTTGTGCTTACTTTTATTAGTGTATAGGGCAGAAGAGCTATTACCTCTTGATGAATCTCCATTCTTGTAGAGCTTGGATTCATGGGCAAAGAGTTGCCCCATGCGTGTGGTAAGGTCTGGAATCTGCATGTCCATGTACAAGTCCATGGTAGTTGTGAAGCTCTCCCGTTGGTCATCAGCTTTAATACCATTGATTACTTGTCTTACAATCTGCTCCTCTTCAATTTTTTCTCCTATGCTTGCCAATTGATCTGCTACATCTTTGACTATGGTCACATACTCTGAGATGCCTTTCTTGGGTTGCTTTGTTTGAGTGGTAAAGTCAATCCACAATTGGTTCTTCCTAGCCCTTGTGTTGGAGGAGAAATAGTAAGACAATGTTTCCCAAGTCTCTTGGGATGTCTTATAGTTTCTAATATGTGGAAGAAGAAAATCACTAATTGAGTTAAGCAAGTACGACCTTGCTAATGCATCCTTGGCACACCATGTGTTGAGTCTTTCATGGTCCTCTCTTGTAGGTTGTCCTTTGCTTCTGAATATGGGCATCTCCTCATCTCCTGAGATGTATCCATAGAGGCTCCTTCCTTGCAAGTATGTCTTCATCCGCAAGGACCATGCTTGATAGTTCCTGTCCAATTTATCAATTGAAGAAGGAAAAACATCTCCCATTTTACCTTAGCTTTGCTCTGATACCACTGTTGGGAAAGATGGATGGACACTCCAAGAAATGAGTAGGTACCACCAAATCGTGCTTTATACCAGCCCTTTGATGCTTGAGAGTTGAGTTGTAGGCCCTCTTAGCTTTCCAATGACACTAAATAAGTGCCTATGTACTTTGGAAATGATGTGAGAAATGGTTGAATCAAGACAGACTACTTCCAAGGTGAAGGATCAATGAAAACCTTCTATTTTTGTCCACACACCTGCTACTTGTTATGCAGAGTGCTTCTAGTACAGTAGGAGATAGAAAAATCCCTCTTAGAGGTATCAAATTAGCTTAATGAGCTAATGATTCCAAGAGGAATATTAAAATGATGCACTATACAAAGAGCAATGAATTTATCAATCAAATCATTACCCTCGATTTTTTAGGACCTCTACAGAGTTTGACCAGTGAGTGCTTCGATGCGCTTTTCTCCAAATTGGCTGAATGGAGTATCTTCAAAATTTGTCAGCATGTAGAAAACATGGAGATGATTCCAAGAAGTTATAGAACATTGAAAATGGTGTAGAACTAAATGAGATATGAGTAGCACAAGTTGACTATTATGAGTCACTATGACAAAGAGACTATAGATGAGAAGTATAGATCTATTGTATTAAAACATAATGGTGTACAAGATCATAGGCATGATAATCAAAGCCTAATGATTGTGAGTAGTATAGGCTATGATGTATGCCTTACTCTCTTACAATGTGGTCAAGGAGAACTCGGGTATGGAGCCTTCTTACCCGCATAGTTTTTAGACATCTTTTATAGATGTTACACTTTAAATTTGAATTTGAATTCGTCATTGGCTGTCACTAAAAGTGATCCTCCAATCTAGGAGATATTCTTTCAAGTAAAGTCGTGACTTTTCTACCTAAAAATCTCCACGAGTTTAGTGGTGATTACAAATATTCTTCAAAGTCAAAAATGACTTTTACAAATGGTAAAGATAATCCTAGCAATGGTTTCCATGGAGCTTCAATTGTACATAAACTTTAGCCAAATGTGTAGGCTTGACCTTTGCGCCAACAAGACCCATATGTGCACATGCACATATTCAAAAATCAATATATCTATAATCATCATAACTTACAAGATGATAACCATTAGTTTCAGGTATTCCAAGCTATGCTGGTAGGTGATGCACTTAAATGGTTGATCGAGTACCCTCTAGACCATTTTTCATCCTATGATAAGTTGAAAGAGACTTTCTTAGAATGATTTCAGACCACCAAGGGCATTTCAGAGCCCAATGCTACTCTCTAGTATATGATGCAGAAAGGATTGGTAGAACAATATGCATCAGGCTTCAGATCCATAATGCGACAATTTTCAATCGACAAATGTGCTTCAAAAGAAATGCTGCAAGGTTTTTTTGTTGATGGACTTCAACCAGCTATTAAAGAAAAGAATTACATGTATACACTATAACAAACTCATACACTTGGTCGAATAATCGATTTAGTGAAAAGGATGGACCGAAAAATACAATTGGCCAATCTAGGCTCCGAGAAGAACAATCTAGTGACAAAATTAAGTACAAATCCAATTCAACCCTTGTATTATTTATGTTCAAGGAACGCGGGCCACATTACAGCCGATTGTGTGTTGAATCACGTATTTTGTCCAATTTGTAATAAGAATAATATAGTCTGGACGAATGCCGATTTAATGCTATGAACACATTAGTTGCTTCCACACAAGTAGATGTTCATTCATGGAAAGGAAATTCGATGGGATACAAGCCATCGGTCCACTTTGTCCATCAATCTCACCATTTGTTGCTCTACATGATTCATTAACCCAATCATGTGTTCTTCCTTTCCTATTCACTAGTTTGAAATCAAATTCTATTTACACAAGGAACCATCTACTTAATCTTTCTCATGTGAGTGCAATGGTTCTTCATTATTAGGAAAGTCTACAATAATGCAATAGTACATCCATAATTGAGCTATTCTGCAACATGCATAATTGAGCACTGCTATCAAGGTACCAAACGTATGGGTCTACTACAGACATATATTGCTCATGCAAAGATGGGGCATAGGTACAATGAGTATTAAATGCCCATCCTTCATTCTCAACAAGCTTACCAAAGTTTGCTTTAGGTGTAGATTCCTCTACAATAACCATTCTGGCCTCTTTCTTCTTTGGCTCTTCTACAACAAGCTTATGAGAACTCTCCATGGCATGTTCATTCATGCATTACATTACTTGTAAAAGTGTTTTTGCTTTTCTTTCTTCTTGATCTTTTTCTTCCTTCCTTGATTGTGCAATGTTAGCTCAACTGTACTTACTAGTAGATGAGCACCATGACGAGCTCCATTTATAGGCGGCCTCCTAAGTAGCTAAGAAATCTTGATTAGCAACTTGCATATTTGAGCTATTATGCCTCAATTGATCTTCTTGTACCAAAACATAGATCAAATACTCAATGGTTAAGTCATTTGGATTGCATTTTTGAAGAGTAAAAGCAAAATTCTTATTTGAATCTAGAGGACCGTTAAGAATAGCATGCGCAAGTGAGCTATCTAGCTAGACTTCGTCATCAAAAATAAACTTGTGTTTCAAATCTTTGATCTGCATCAAAAACCTTTCCATTGAATATCCTTCATTCATTTGCTCATGCTTTAAGGATTTTTGAGGTAAGCGACATGAGCCTCATTTCTTGCATGGTATGTTGCAAGAATATGCTAAGCATCTTTTGTTATCTTGCACGAGAGAATGTGAGGGAAAATGGTACACTTGACATAGAAGACTATCAATGCATGGGCATACACATCTTTGCCATCATAACAAATTTTGCTTTGTAGTAGGTGCTACAAGAATTAGAGCAGGACCAAGAGATTGAAGATCATGATAGTAAAGCACGATTTGCAACACTTTCAATCACTATACTCACAGGTATACTAGGATGTTCTTCAACACATTACACAATATTCCATAGTTCTTTTACTAACAATACATGTCACATCATGTATGCCCACCATGGGTAATGAGTACCATCCAAAGTATCCTTTATCTCCAACATACTAATCAGATCATTGCTTTTAGCCATACCAAGTGACTAAATACTGTGCTATGGAAAATTGCCTACATCTCAAAACATTGAATAGAAATACCCACTCATGCTCTAGTAAACTTGTAGAAAATTTTGAGAGGCTTGTATTGGTATTTTATAGAGGAAAATAGACAAAACAAAGGCATTTAATAGGTATTTGATGATATTTTATGTGTTTGTGCCATTATCTCTAAGATTATTCTTTTACAACTAGTTTACTTGAAAGAATGTCATTCAGGACTGTATGAATGGAAGTGATGCCATGGATAAACGGGATTGTATGAGAGAATGGTGTTGAGGATTGTAAACATAAGCCATCATATTGCAAAACTTGCATCATGGTCCTATGACCAAGATAGGTGATTTCTAGATTCTATATGAAGAAACAACATGCTTTTGACATGAAAATCATAGAAATTGATTAACTTTTGGATAGGTTATGAACATTTGAAATATGCATCCTCTTCTCTTTAGAGCCTAAATTCTTTTTCTTTTGGATCTTCTTTCATCTCCGTGTGAGTTCTCTTAAATTTTCTATCATGTTTCATTGCACGCTTTGTATCTTGATTGATTATCAGGCTTCAATGGATGAATTAAATGAGTTGGCATTTACCAAAGCCATGAGAAGTGGAGGCATTATGATATGGTGAATGGATGTCAAAAACCTCATTTTGGGCGACTAAACCTAGTATTACCTTTGGAGCAAGCTCAAGCAAAGTGAAGAAACTATGCTACGAGGTAATTTGGTTGGTTGTACCACTATCAAGGTACCAAACATTCAGGTCTATCACAAAGATGCACTACTCATGAGAAGATGGGGCATAGCTAAAATGAGTAGTAACTTCCCATTCTTCATTCTAAATAGCTTACTAGACTTTAGCTTAGGTGTATATGCCTTTGCAAAAACCGTTCCAAACTCTTTTTTCTTTGCCTCTTTTGGAACCAGTTTACGAGGATTCTTCATTTCATGATCATTTGAATTACACTACTCGCAAACTATTATTGCTTTTCTTTCTTCTTGTCATCTTTGTCTTTCTTCTCTGATTGTACAACATTAGCTCATTTCTACTTACTAGTAGATGACCTCCATTTATCGGTACCCTCCTAACTAGCTAAAAAATCTAGATGTGTACCATGCATAATCGACCTATTATGTCTTGAATAATCTTCCTATAAAAGAACAAAGACCAACTCCTCAAAATTAAGTCACTTTGATTTCATTTCATAATTACATCAAAGAGTAGAAGAAAAATTTGGATTTGAATCTCAAGGACCATAAAGAATACAACGCACAACTGAACTATTTTGCAAGATTCCATCATCATAAATCAACAACTCTTTCAAGCCTTTGATTTAAAAACAAAAACTTTCCATTGAATCTCCTTCATTCATATGCTCACTCTTCAACTATTTTCGGATGTAAGCAACATGAGCCTCATTTCTTGCATGGTATGTTGCAAGAATATCCAAAGCATATTTTGTTATGTTGCAGGAGAGAATTTTCGGGGATAAGGGCACACTTGACATACAAGACTATCATTGCATGTGCATGTGCATGTGCATATGCATCTCGGCCATCGTAACAAAGTTGCTTTTTTGTAGGTGTTGTAGCAACGGTAGCATGACCAAGATATTCAAGATCGTCATATTAAAGCACCATCTACATCACCTTCAATCCCTATATTCACAAGTGTAGTAGGATGATCTTTTACACCCTGCACAATATTCCATAGTCCTTTTGCTACCAATACATTCCACATCATGTATGCCCACTATGGGTAATTTGTACCATCCAAATTATCCTCAATATCCAACATACCGAATACGCCAGTCCTTTTAGCCATGGCGAGTGACTAAATGTTGGTGTATTTTATCCAAGCCTAATGCTTGGTCATTCAAAAATGTAAATCATTACTTATGCACACTCGTAGTGGGAGAGACATAGAAACATGTTGTTGCAGATCTTGAAAAGTTATTACCTTTAAAAGTAAAAATCTTTAAATAAACTCGTGGCCATGTTAGGCATAATTACGAGCTCCATTAAGAGTGATTGATTAGCTAGATGATTCCTCAAATTTAGGTGACTTTTAGGTACAATCCCTCCAAGATTTGAATTCAAATATCACTATATAAACACCTATCTGTAGTTGCAGATCAGAGTAGCCCTTTGATCTACATTCTAGAGAGATATTGATCAAGCACCAAGACATAAGTGAAGCACACACTATGCTTCTCCTTCTCAAGCTTCATGTCCATTCATATCATGTACAATATGTCAATACAGATTGATTTTCAAGCTATACTTTGAAGTTGTTCTTATTTGTTGCTACAAGTTCATCTTCTCATTTTATGTCAAATTTAGTTAGTGAGTTCTCTACGTATACTTGATTTTTTCTTGAGCTTTAAATTGGTATAGGCTATTTGAGAAGTGTACTTTTATAATACCAATTTTCATCATCATTTGGTTATTATTCTATAAACTACATTCATTTGAAGTGGACTAGGTATACTGTCAAGCTAACTCCTAAAGTGATGGGATGATACCTGTATGTTGCTAGATTGATTTCTCTCAATATGGTTCATAAAAAATCATCACATTTTTTGCTTTAGATTCATTATCTACCTAATTAAAAGTATGCAAAAGATATATACTCAATTTTCGCCAGGTTATGAGCTTTGAGTTAATTTCCGGAATGCAATCCATCCCAAGATAGCAAGGTTTTGCTTCATCCATTTTGTATGAACTAGTCTGTTTTGATGAATCAATTTGAGATCGATACTGCAAAAGCCATAGGGACGTTTATATGCATCTTTAGCAAGTTACAAGGTGTCTACTTATCATCTCTGAAGTCATCTTGGTAGATGTTGAGCAGGTTTTGCAGCAACAGGCACATCTTTGGAGTGTTTCTTCCATCTTCCCTTATAGTGGTATCCAAGCAAAGATAAATCAATATGGGAGATGCATTTCCATCCGCCATTGACAAATTGGATAGAAACAACTACTCAGCTTGGTCTATGAGGATAGAGGCCTACCTTCAAGGGAGAAATCTAATTGGATACATATATGAAATGAAGTCATGCCGACAATGAGAAGCAAAGGTATCACATGAAGAGCAAGAAATGCTTACAACTTGATTCTCAAAGGATGCACTAGCCAGGTCCTACATCTTAAACTCAATTTCTCATTTTCTTTTACCTCATGTGAAATGATGCAAGACCTCAAGAGAAACTTGGATATCACTTGCTTCCTTCTTATCTTTAAATACTGGAGCAAGGAAGAACCATCTATGGATGGAGTTCACTACCTTGAAGAAAAGTCCAAAGCAAAGTGTGACTGATTATGTTACCAAAATGAAGGAGATCTCTTATCATTTAGGAATCATTCGAGAGTTAATTGAAGAAGAGCAAATCATAAGTAAAATTGTCAATGGAATCAAGGCTGATGACAAGTGGGAATCTTTTACAAAATGAAGGAGATCTCTTATCATTTAGGAATCATTCGAGAGTTAATTGAAGAAGAGCAAATCATAAGTAAAATTGTCAATGGAATCAAGGCTGATGACAAGTGGGAATCTTTTACAACTGCCATGGACCTATACATGGATATGCAAGTGCCAGACCTCAACACTCTTATGGGCCAACTCTTCACACATGAAGCAATAATAAGAAAGACTGGTGAATCCTCAAGAAGTAATCAGTCTTCTACCTTATACACTGATGAACCTAAAGCTAAGGACAAGTCAAAGTATAAAAAGAATGAAGATTAAGGTAGTTCTTTCCAAGCCAACTTCATAGGTAAAGGAAAAGCTAGAGGAAGAGGTAGAGGAGGAAAGAAGGGCAGGTGATGATATAGAACGTTCAATGGAGAAAATAAGGATTTAGAAGAATTCCCAAGGGAGAAAAGACACGAAGACTCTTCACCTTTGAAGTGGAGACACGAAGCACATAGCATTATTTAGCTTTGGATCTCAAACAGTCTCTGAATTGCATGTATGTCACAAAAGGCTTGCTCATATTGGTGAGAGAACTTTGAAACAAATTAGTAGGGATCAAAATGTTCTTGGATTTCCCAACATCAAAAAACAACATATGATATAAAAGGGTGGAGATTTTCAATTCGGCAAAGATCATAGACAACCCTTCAACAGGAAAGACTATATCCATCAAGAATTATTGGATCTTCTCCAAAGAGATGCATGCGATCCAAGCAAAGAACCTCCTATTTTAGGTTCAAAAGATTATGTATCTTTTATTGATTATTGTAGCAAATGGACAATTTTGTACTTTATGAAGCATAAAGATGAAGTTTTCAATTGTTTCAAAAAATATCTTGCTCTTGTAGAAAATCAAACAGGTAGATGTTTTAAGAAGCTCATATTAGATGGTGGTGCAGAATACTTCTCAACTGAATTTGATGCTTTTCAATAGGAAAGAGGCATCAAAAGAGAGGTAAAAACCATACACACACCTGAACTCAATGAAGTAGATGAAAGAAGGAACATAACAATAGTTGAGGCAACCAGATCCATGCTCAAAGAAAAGGATTTACCCAATTATCTTTGGCGTGAGGCTGTATCAACAACCACATACCTTGTAAATAGACTTCCATCAAACTCTTTAGATGGTATGAATCCCTATGAGGTATGGTATGGAAGAAGGCCAAGTGTAGACCATTGCAAGATCTTGGATGTCTAGCTTATGCGCACATACCTTCTCAAATAAGAGGGAAATTGAATCCCAAAGCAGAGAATTATATCTTTATTAGATATGATCATAACAAAAAAGGATACAAATTGTATAATCCCTCTAACAAAGGTTTTTTAGTTGGTACATGTGTCATCACATCCTGTTTATCTTGATTGTTAATTTGGCTTTGATTAACAAACTAAATGAATTGGCAATTATCAAAGTCATGAGAAGTGGAGGTAGTATGCTATGGAGAGTCGGATGTCAAACACCTCATTTTTTGAGACTAAACACACTATTCCTTCTGAAAGCGAGCTGAAGAAAAGTGAAGAAACTATGCTACGAGGTAATATGTTTGGTTGCACCAATATCAAGGTACCAAACATTTGGGTCTACCACAGACATGCATTGCTCATGAGAAGATGGGGTGTAGCTGTAATGAGTAGTAAATTCTCATTCTTCATTCTAAGCATGCTTACTAGACTTTAGTTCAGGTGTAAAGGCCTTTGCAACAACCATTCAAAACTCTTTCTTCTTTGCCTCTTTTGCAGCCAGTTTATGATAGTTCTTCATTTCATGATCATTTGGATTATGATACTTGCAAAACTAGTCTTGCTTTTCTTTCTTCTTATCATCTTTGTCTTCCTTCTTAGATTGTGCAATGTTAGCTCATTTCTACTTACTAGTAGATGAGCTCCATTTACCGGCACCCTCCTAACTTGCTAAGAAAGCATCATCTGCAACATGCATTATTGATGTGTTCAACCTCATCCTATAGAAAAACAAAGAACAACTTCTCAAAGGTTAAGTCACTTGGATTGCCTTTCATAAATAAACAAAATCTTACAAGAAAAATTTTGATTTCAACCTGGAGGATTATGAAGAATAGGATGCACATGTGAACTTTCATCAGTAGAAATGAACAACTCTTTCAATCCTTTGATCCTTTTACAGAAAACTTTCCATTGAATCTCCTTCATTCATATGCTCACTCTTCAACTATTTTTGGAGGTAAGAAACATGAGCCTCATTTCTTGGATGGTATATTGCAATATTATCCCAAGCATCTTTTGTTATCTTTTGGGAGAGAATGTGAGGGATAATGCCATGCTTGACAAAAAAGGCTATTAATGCATGTGCATATGCATATCTTGCATCACAACAAAGTGTTCTCTATAGTAAGTGGTACAAGAACAACAACAAGACCGCGAAATTGAAGATCATCATAATAAAACCATCTACATGACCTTCAATCACTGTATTTGCAAGTGTATTTGGATGCTTTTCAACACCATGGACAATATTCCACAATCCTTTTGTTACCCATTCATGTCACATTATGTATTTCCACTATGGGTAATAAGTACCATCCAACTTATCCTCACTAGCCAACATACAGAGTACATCATTGATTTTAGCCATGGCTAGTGACTAAATACCATGATGCAAAAAATTGATTGTATCTCAAAAGTTGAACAGAAATACCTAATCAACCTCTAGTAAACTTGTAGCATATTTTGAGATGCTTAGATTGGCGAACCAAACCTTGTGTATATCTCTCACACAAAAGGAAACAATTTCCTACAGAATCACTATGATAATGCAATCCTAGGCTAAAATGAGATCAAATCAAAATTCTGATGCCACAAAGCAAAGTTGTGTTGGAGTTCGACTTCTGCAAAAACACACAAACAACTCGCGGAAGAAGAAGAGGCTTGGAGCACAACACAGAGTACTGAATGTATTACCATTAGCATGTACAAATAGAAGTAATCCCTTAGGGCTATATGCGTATATACAAGCTGGGTGGAAAAAAACCCCCTAAAGAGGGAAAAAAAGTGCCCCGGTGGTCCTAGTGTGTGAACACACTAGGAGTGATGCGATGATGCGGTGAATAATGAGTTAGCACTAGGAGACAACAAATCCCTCCCAGGAGTGATGCGGTGAACAATGAGTTAGCACTCGTGTATAAGGAAGTGCCAAGCTATGTGGAATCAATCCACAAAAGGAAGTAAGCCCAAAGCTTTGCAGAAAGCTTCAAACTTCTCCTTAGCTAGAGCTTTCATGAAAAGTGAATCAACAATGTTCTCTTGTCTGGGCACATATGCCAAGCTGACGTCTCCAAGAGAGAACCTCTCCCTGACATAATGATAATGCACCTCAATATGATTAGCGTGAGCATGGAATATAGGGTTCCTCACAATTGCCAATGTGCTCTGATTGTCAGTGAAGATGGTGGTAGCAGAAGACTCACCAAAACCTAAATCAATTATGAGGCGTCTGAGCCACAGACACTCAATAGTCGTTGTGAAAGCTACACTATACTAAGCCTCACAACTAGAAGTGGCCAGAGTAGGCTACTTCTTTCTCAGCCAAGACATGCATGAGCTACCAAGCATGAAGCAAAAACCACTAGTGGACACATGAGTTTCATAGCAACCAGCTTAATCACTATCAGAAAAAGCATGCAAATCTGGTAGTAGTGATCCCCCCTTGGGATAAAACAATCCAAGTAGCTGGGTACCACTCAAGTAGTGAAAGATGCACTTAACCACCTACCAATGCTTGACACCTGGGCAATGCATAAACTTGCTCATCTATGAGACAACAAACTAAATATATGGCCAAGTAATGCGTAAGTAAATCAAGCATCCAACAGCATGCTGATAGAGAACAATGTCAAATGCATCCCGAGCATCATGAAGACTCAATCATAGTCCTGTCTCCATAGGAGTGACAATAGGCTTACAATCTTCAAGGCCAAAATGCTGCAATAATGTGTCAATATATTTCATTTGACACAAAGCCATTCCACCATCAACTTGTATAAACTAAATGCCCAAATAATGATGCAAATGCCCCAAATCAAACATCTCAAATGAGGCATGCAAATTAGCCTTAACATCAGCAATATGTTTGTCATGAGGACCAATGAGCAGCATGTCATCAACATACACAACAATGATCAGAAGCATATCATTAGCATGCTTAACATATAAGGTTCTTTCAATTGGATTTATGCCTTCTTTAACCTGCACACCTCATTTTCATGCCCTTTTTGCACAAAGCCATAGAGCTGAAGAACATACACTTCTTCATGCAAGTCACCATTCAGAAATGCAGTTTTAATGTCCAACCATGAACATTCCAACCATGATGCAAGTGCACAGATGCTATGAATAGTAGTCATTTGGCATGTAGGTGCAAAGGTCTCATCAAAATCAATGCCTCTTTCCTGCACATAACCCCTTGCAACAAGCCTAGCATTATACCTATCAACTGTTCCATCAGGTTTACACTTCAGCTTATATACTCACTTAATGCCAATGGGCTTCTTGCCAGGAGGCAAGTCACATAAAGACCTCGTATCATTTTTCATGATAGCATCATATTCAGATTGCATTGCAGCCATCCAATGTTCAGAATTTTGTGCTTCACCAAACAAAATAGGTTTAGTCTCATCACAAAGACTAGAGTGAGCCATAACATAGGAATTTGATGCAAAAGAGGCACTATGAGAGCCTAAACAAGCACGGTATGATAGGGGTGAATCTGATTTAGTGCCACGCAAAGTTTGCACCAGCCATTTTGGCATAGTTTTTGCCTCCTCAATATCAACTCTTTCATCAACAAGTGCATCGTGTAAATCTCCATAAAAAAATGGAATGTCCTACATCATCACATGAAACCTGCAAAGGTTGAGAAGTTGCCTCATTAGAACCAACACTAGAGTATCCACCTATAAAAAGAGGCAGCAAAGTATCATACAAGTCTTTGGAGCTAACAAATGTCTCCTTCATACATTAAAGTAAAGGCTTAATAGCATATTCCAAAAAAACAACATCACGGCTAACCAAAATGCATTTAGTCTATGGATGATATAGACGATAGCCTTTGCTTTCAGAATTGTACCCAACAAAAATATGTTTTATTGATTTATCATCCAATTTCCTATGATGTTGTCCAGGCCCTAATGTATATGCTAGACAACCAGAAACACATAGATGAGCAAAAAATGACTTGCAACCATGCCAAGACTCATATGGAGTGATAGACTGTAGTGCTTTAGTGGGACACATGTTAAGTACATATGCTGCACACATGACAACCTCAAGCCACAAACTATGTGGTAAATCTTGACTCTTGACCATACACCTCGCCATCTCCATGAGTGACCTGTTCTTCCATTCATCAAATCCATTCTATTGAGGTATATATGGCATTATACACTGATGTTTTATCCCACGTTCAGCCCAAAATGCATTAAATTCAGAAGACATATATTTCCCCCCCTTGATTAGAATGGAGGGTTCCCATTTTACATACTGATAGATTTTTAGCGAAAACCAAGAATTGTTTAAAGATCATAAACACTTCAGACTTTCCTTTGAGTGGATATACCCATGCATGCCTAGAAAAATCATCAGTGAAATTCATGAAGTAAAGATAGTTTCCAAAAGAATGTGTCTGTATAGGACCACAAACATCACTATGTACAAGCTGCAATTTTTTAGTAGCTCGAACTAAAACATCCTTTGGGAAGGATGAACACTGAATTTTGCCCAAAATAGAGCCTTCACAAACATGTTTTCTGGGTGCCTCAAATTTGGGAAAAGAGGACACCATTTCATATTTCTGTAGGCATATCAAACTAGCAAAATTTAGATGACCAAAGCATGCATGGCAAAGCTTCGCATCTGACATAGCCTGAGAATCATGTACTGCACATGCTGAATCATTTACAGATTTTTCATTGTGTATGAGCTTATACAACCCATGACATAAAATTCCTGAAGCAATAATCACATCGCCATTTGACAGGTCATGAATTGTATATCTACTATCAACAAATTTCACAACAAAGCCAAACTTGGCTAATGCAAAAATTGATAACCGATTCTTCTTTATCCTTAGCACAAACAAAGCATCCGACAATGTGAAAGAAATACCATCAGTAGTAGTCAGAATGATCTTACAAAATCCCATGACAATATTTCTTGTAGGGGCATGCTCAAGTATTTTTTGTAGTAGTCAAGCGTTGTTGGTGCATGTGACAACATTTCTTGTAGGGGCAAGGCTCAAGTGAAGTGAAGAAACTTTGTTGTGAGGTAATATGTTTGGTTGACCCACTATCAACGTACCAAACATTTGAGTCTACTAGAGACTTACACTATTCAGGAGAAGATAAGTCAAAACTACAAACAATAGTAAACACCCATTCCACATTCTGCACAAGATTAGCTGACTCTATTTTTGGTGTTAAGGCCTCTACAACAACCATTCCTATACCTCTTTTTTCTTTGCCTCTTTTGCGCCCAGCTTTGGAGAGTTCTTTATAACATGATTGTTTCCTTTACAGTACTTACAAAAGAATTTTTGCTTTTCTGATTTCTTCTCCTCTTTGTCTTCCTTCTTTGAATCTGCAACATTTGCAAATTTTTGCTTACTAGTAGATGAGCTCGAGTTACCTTTGCCCTTCTGACTAGCGAGGAAAGCTTGATCTACAACATGCATAATGGACCTGTTCTACCTAGTATGATCTTCCTACAACAGAAGAGAGACTAACTCCTCAAATGACAAGGCATTTGGATTGCCTTTCATCATCAAATGAAGAGTAGAAGCAAAACTCTGATATGAATCAGGAAGACCATTCAAAACGGTCTGCACAAGTGAGCCATCTAGTATAACTTCATCAACAAAAATCAACTGTTCCTTCAAGTCTTTGATCTTTGTCAAAAACCTATCCATAGAATCACCTTCATTCATGTGCTCACTCTCCAGCTGTTTATGGAGGTAAGCAACACGAACCTCATTCCTTGCCTGGTACAATGTGATAAGTGTATCCCAAGCATTCTTAGTTGTTTTCGAAGAGCGAATGTGAGGAATAATGGCATGTTTGATAGACAAGGCTATCAATGCATGTGCCTGAGCATCTTTACCATCCCAATGAATTTTGTATGTAATAGGTGAAACAAAAACCACAACACGAACAAGAATTTGAAGAATATGAACATCTTCAATGACACCTACAATAGCTTCGATACCTGTATTCATAGGTGTAATAGGAGGTTTTTCAACACCTTGCACAATGTTTCAGAGTCCTTTTGCAACCAATACATGTCCCATCACAAAATCCCACAATGGGTAATTGGTACCATCCAACTTATCCTCACAGCCAACATACGGAATACATCACTACTTTCATCCATGGCCATTAACTAAAGTACCCTGATGTAGAAAAATGACTGTATCTGAAAAAGTTGAACAGAACTACCCTAACAAGTTCTGCTAAACCTATAGCAGACTTCGAGATGCTTATGGTGGCGAGCCAAAACCTGTATATATCTTTGGCACAAAAAGATGAAATAGCCTACCCAAGTGCTATGATAATGTGTTCAGAGGCCAAAATGGGCTCAGATCTGGATTCCGGCACCACAAAGTAAAGCTGTTTACATCTCCTAATCACCCTTACTTTGCTCACCAAATTTCATGCGATTTTGAGACTGTGATCGGAGGGGTGTCGACAATGCCCTAGATGAAGCGACCACCTACTCTGATAGCAATTATTGGATTTAGATGTCTATGGAAGCATGCAAACAGCAAAAGGAAGAAGAATAAGCTTGGAGCACAACACACACTACTAAATGTATTATCACTAGAATGTACAAAGATAAGTAACCCGTAAGGGCTATAGGCATACATACAAACTGGGGAAAAAAAACCTCCTAAAGAGGGAAAAAAGTACCCCGATGGTCTTAGTGTGTTCACACACATCACCACCTAAATATATCAACAAGTTGCTTTGAACAAAGATTAAAACTGTATGTGGGAGACTAGACCAAGATTGGAAGCATCAATCAAAGAAATTAAATACTTTACGAAGGAAGCTCATTCATTGGGATAGATAAACACTTGACAAGATTTGGACACTTAAAGGATTTCATGGAAATTCCTTAAGTTTGGGTCATATGAGTTGCATAATGGGAGTTCTGGAATGCTTCAATACATGCTTGGAAAGGGAGTTTTTGAATGCTTTTGGTCATATGAATTGTACAAAGGGAGTTTACTTTGTTAGAGAAGTTTGCAAAATCATTTTATTCTCTTAGTAACCTCAAATGTATGACTTGTAAAGCTCAAAATTTGCAAAGCATGGAAGAGTCATTCATATGGTTATACAAAGCTATGTAATATATATATATATATATATATATATATATATATATATATATATATATATATATATTATATATATATATATATATATATATATATATATATATATCGAGCTTTTTACACTTTCAAGTGTGGGTGAAAAATGTTTTTGCATAACTTATCTTTGTAAATTCTCTTGGTAATACATTTTGTATTGTGTGTTGTGCTCCAAGCTTCTTCTTCTTCCTTGTGTTGTTTTCATGCTTTTACATACCTTAAACTCCAAGAATTGGTATCAGATCAGGTTGTTGCTTCATCTAGGGCACCGTTGGCACGCGTCCGGTCAGAGTGTTAGAATTGCATGATAATTGGTGACCATACTCACGGTGATTAGGAGTTCAAAATACCTTCACATCTATGGTGTCGAAATCATGATCTGAGCTCTTTTGGACCTCCGAACACACTATCATAGTGCTTGTGTAGACAATTTCATCTTTTTTTGCCAAAGATATATACAGGTTTTGGTTCACCAGTATAAGCTCCTCGAAGTCTACTACACGTTTAATAGAATTGGATAGGGTAGTTTTGTTCAACTTTCTGAGATACAATCATTTTTCTACATTAGGGTAATTTAGCGAGTGACCATGATTGAAAGTAGTGATGTATTCTATATGTTGATTATTGAGGATAAGTTGGATGGTATCAATTACCCATTATGGGCGTATATGATGCATCATGTATTGGTTGTAAAAGGACTATGGTATATTCTGTAGGGTGTTTAAAAACATCCTATTACACTGGAAATTAGAGTTACTGAAGTTGACGTAGATGGTGTTGAAGATGGTGAAATTCTTCAGATTCATGTTCGTGCTGCAGTTCCTACTGCACCTACTGTAATAACCTCATTGGGATGGCATAGATGCTCAAGTACATGCATTGATAGCCATTATTCCTCACATTCACTCCTCCAAAATAGCAAAGGATGCTTGGGATACACTTACCACTTTATACGAGGCAAGGAAAGAAGCTCTTGTTGCTTACCTCTGAAAACAGTTGGAGAGTGAGCACATGAATGAAGGAGATTCCATGGAAAAGTTTCTAACAAAGGTCAAAGATTTGAAGGATCAGTTGATTTATGCAAATGAATTCTTGCGTTACAATCCACGTGTGCAGAGTGTTCTAAATGGTCTTCCAAATTTATATAAAAGTTTTGCGTCTACTCTTTGATTGATGATGAAGGCCATTATTATAGGTAGAACACATCCATTATGCATGTTGCAGATCAAGCATTCTTGGCTAATCAGAAGGGCAAAGGTAAATGGCGCTCATCTACTAGTAAGCAAAGATTTGTTAATTGTGCACTATCAGAGAACAATGATAGAGATGAGAAGAAAACAGGCAAGGAGAAATTGTTTTGTAAATATTGTAAAGGAAATGTTCATTTCATATAGAGTTTTCCAAAACTCACTGCAAAAGAGGGAAAAAAAAAGAGGCAGGAATGGTTGTTGCAAAAGTCTCTACACCCAAATGAGAGTCTACAAATCTTGTGTGGAATGAAGAATGGGTGTTTATTAGTGTTTTTAGTTATGAGGCTTCATTCAAATAGAAACACAGAAGGCCTCTCTTTTCTTTTTAAACTAACTAAAAAAACGGCACCTTTCCAAGCCCTATAACTCAAAAATCAGTGAGGAATTAGCTTAAGCTTGTGAGCAAGACTTTTATTCAATTTTTCGATCTGTAGAATAGTGTTAGAGATGATCTAGGTCCAAATCTGCCTCCAAGTACCATTTTGAGCCCTACAAGTTTAGAAATTCTCGATAGAATAAAATCAAGGCATTTTCTTACAGAGAATTGAATGTAGAGCCCTAAATGAGGTACTTACAACATGATTCACAAAAATTGTAGACAAAGAATATTATTATGATATGCATGCTCTCCTTTCTTTCATATAGAACTTTTCCCAATCTCTCTATCTTCATGTTCAATTGTCAATGAAAAAACATGATGCGGATATTAGAGAGAGAAAAGGAAACTTGTCATCCCAAAATTTTGCCTAGATGCATAAAATGACCTAATTGTTCATTCAAAGCACTATCCCCGTGATGTAATTTGGAAGGTTCAGAATGAAGTATTTCACTATTGAAAGGCCTATTGGATTTGACCACTATCAAGGTACCAAACATTCGGGTCTATCATAGACATGCACAGCTCATGACAAGATTGCAATGCCCTCTAACTTTGACACTATAGGCTTCACTACAAATTTGCTAACCAAACCGTGGAACTAGATGTACTAGTTAAAGTGATATCTAGTGCAAATTTTCAATATGCAGTGGAGTGGGGCAATGTCGATGTCGGCTTAGGATACTCGACAACCAAAACAATCTTTGCAAAGTGAAAGATTGATGGCAAAAGATTGATGGCCTAATTGGTCCACGTTGAGATCCTTGGCGAAATCGTCTTCTACATCATCGCCCTCCTTCATGCGTACATTGAGAGTTTTCGATGTCTTGAGGTATAACTTTCCTCTTGACTTGTACTTCTATTGTGGTGTGTGTGTGTGTGAGAGAGAGAGAGAGAGATGATGCTATGCTCTCTGCAAGTGCAACGAATTAGCTCCTCTTAGTCCTTGTCTAGCCGAGGAGAGCTCAAGTGTGAATGCCTTGTGCACCCTTGGTTACCTACCGCCCGAAAGGAAGGCTGCCGTCCGCCCTTTGTGACTAATCCATGCAAAACTTCTCCCTCACGTTCACTCAAGGCTATAGGAGGAATCCAACCAGTCTCGACACTAATGTCCAGCGGTTTTCTTCTCTCTTTCCCTCTCTTTGCCGAATGCTAAGAACATGATATCGTCACACGGAACATTTCTAGATAACCCTTTCGTCATGACACCGTCATGCACTACTCCTTGCCTCAGTTCTATGGCTTGGGAAGCTCGGACTTTCGTAAAAGCCATGCAAAACTCTACTGTAGAGTCTTCTGATGTGTGCATATAGAGTTAGTCATTCGAGCTTTTTAATTTTGGGAGGACAAGACTCAAATGTGGAAGGCGACACTCCAGAGAGTACACAAGTGACCATTGGAAGATTTAGTGGAGAGTTATGTCACCTGTACGTGTGCATGCACCCTTGAGGGAGTTAATTGAGCAACACGCCTTCTTCTTCTCTTTTGTGCTAGCTTGCTATAAAGATATTTCGTGTGTTCGTGCCATTATCTCCATGATTATGATGCTTCTACAACTCGCCTACTTGAGGGAAGGTCACTAAGGATTTGTATGAGTGGAGGGGATGCATGCCATGGATACAGGGGATTGTATGAGAGAATGCCATTGAGGATTGTAAACATAAGCCATCATCTCGCAAAGCCTTCATCATGGACCTATGATCAAGACAGGCGATTTCTACATTCTATACGAAGAAATAGCATACTTTTAATACAAAGGAAGTTCGGCATTAGCCTACTCTCCCGGACTTGAATTAAATAAAGAAAGAAAAGTACAAGAGAAGGGGACTAGTGCTCACGGGACCCCCCAAATCCCACAAAGCAGGGGAAGCTTTTACAAAGCTTAGATAGCATTACAAAGAAGGTTAATCACCCTCTCATCACCCTCGTGAGGGACCCACTTGGATTTAAGCTTGTTATTGATCAAAAGGAGAACTTGATGATGCCTGAAGGGGGGGGGGGGGGGGGGGGGGGGGGGGGGGGGGGGGGGGGGGGGGGGGGGGGGGGGGGGGGGGGGGGGGGGGGGGGGGGGGGGGGGGGGG
>MU263246.1:0-46584 GCA_020310875.1 Ceratopteris richardii
GCTAGGAATGAGGCTCGTGTTGCTTACCTCCGAAACAGCTGGAGAGTGAGCACATGAATGAAGGTGATTCTATGGATAGTTTCCTAACGACGATCAAAGACTTGAAGGACAGTTGATTTCTATTGATGAGGTTATACCAGATAGCTCACTTATGTAGACCGTTCTGAATGGTCTTCCTGATTCATATCAGAGTTTTGCTTCTACTCTTCGGTTGATGATGAAAGGCAATCCGAATGCCTATCATTTGAGGAGTTAGTCTTTGTTTTGTTGCCGGAAGATCAGTCCATGCAGAACAGGTCCATTATGCGAGTTGCAGATCAAGCTTTCCTAGCTAGTCAGAAGGGCAAAGGAAAATGGAGCTCTTCAACTAGTAAGCAAAAATCTGCTAATTCTGCATATTCGAAGAAGGAAGATAACGATGAGAAGAAATCAGAAAAGCAGAAATTGTTTTGTAAGTAACTGTAAAGGGAATGATCATATCATAAAGAACTGTCCAAAACTGGCTGCTAAAGAGTCAAAGAAGAAAGAGGCTGGAATGGTTGTTGCAGAGGCCTCTACACCAAAACAAAGTCTGCTAATCTTGTGTAGGAGAAGAATGGGCGTTTACTATTGTCTGCAGTTTTGACCCGTCTTCTCATGAGCAGTGCATGTCTGTAGTAGACGCAGATGTTTGGTATTTTGACAGTGGGGCGACCAAACATATTACCTCGCAGCACAGTTTCTTCTCTTCACCAGAGCCTGCCCCTACAGGGAATATTGTTACATGCGCCAACAACTCCTCTTATCCTATTATGGGAGTTGGTAAGATCATTTAGACTACTATTGATGGTAGTTCTTTCACTTTGTCAGATGCTTTATTTGTGCCAGGGATCAAGAAAAATTTGTTATCAGTTTTTGCATTAGCCAAGATTGGCTTGGCTGTGAATTTGTTGATGACAGGTGTACAGTTCATGATCTATCAAATGGCGATGTGATATTGCTTCTGGCATTTTATGTCGTGGGTTGATAAGCTCATAGACTATGAAAGATTTGTAAATGATTCGGCATGTGCAGTACATGATTCTCAGGCTATGTCAATGCAAAGCTTTGGCATGCACTCTTTGGGCATCTAATTTTTCTAGTTTGCTATGCCTGCAGAAATCTGAAATGGTGTCCTCTTTGCCCAACTTGAGGCAGCTGGAAAACATGTTTGTGAAGGCTGTATTTTGGGCAAAATGCAGCGTTCATCCTTTCCAAAAGATGGTTCAGTTCGGGCTACTCAGAAATTGCAGCTTGTACATAGTGATGTTTGTGGTCCTATGCAGAGACCTTCTTTTGGGAATTATCGTTACTTCGTGAATTTCATCGATGATTTTTCCAGGCATGCATGGGTATATCCATTAAAGGCAAAGTCCAAAGTGTTCATGTGCTTCAAACATTTTTTTTGGTTTTGGCTGAAAATCTGTTTGCATGTAAAATGGGCACCCTCCGTTCTAATCGAGGGGGGGAATATATGTCTTCTGATTTTAATGCATTTCTAGCTGAACATGGGATAAAACCAGTGTACAGTGCCGTATACACATCAACAAAATGGAGTTGCTGAATGAAAGAACAGGTCACTCATGGAGATGGCGAGGTGTATGGTCAATAGTCAGGCTTTACCACATAGTTTCTGGCTTGAGGTTGTCTTGTGTGCAGCATATGTACTGAACAGATATCCCACTAAAGCGTTGTAGTCTATCACTCCATATGAGGCTTGGCATTATCGCAAGCCATTTGTTGCTCATCTGCGTGTTTTTGGTTGTTTGGCATATGCATTGGTGCCCGAACAACATCGCAAAAAATTGGATGATAAAGTAGTAAAATGTATTTTTGTTGGATACAGTTCAAAGTAAAGGCTATTGTCTATATCATCCACAGAGTAATGCATTCTGGTTAGCTGTGATGTTTTTTTTTTTTGGAAGATGCTATTCAGCCATTGCTTTCATGTACTAAGGAGACATCTGTTAGCTCCAAAGACATGTATGATACTTTGCTGCCTCTTTTTACAGGTGGACATTCTAGTGCTGGTCCTAACGAGGCAAATTCTCAGCCTTTGCAGGTTTCATGTGATGATGCAGATCATTCCATTTCTGATGCAGATTTACAAGATGCACTTATTGATGAGAGAGCTAATATTGAGCAGGCAAGAACTATGCCAAAATGGCTGGTGCAGACCTTGCGTGACAGCAAATTAGATGCACCTCTGTCATATCGTACTCGGTCAGGCTCTCATAGTGCCTCTTTTGCATCAGATTGCTATGCTATGGCTGCATCTAGTCTCTGTGATGAGACTGAGCCTGTTTTGTTTGATGAAGCACAAAATTCAGAAAATTGGACGGCTGTTATGCAATTTGAATATGATGCAATAATGAAGAATGGTACTTGGTCTTTATGTGACTTGCCTCCTGGCAAGAAGGCCATTGGCACTAAGTGGGTATACAAGCTGAAGCGTAAACCTGATGATACAGTTGACAGGTATAAGGCTAGGCTTGTTGCAAAGGGTTATGCGCATGAAAGAGGCATTGATTTTTATGAAACCTTTGCTCTTACTTGCCGAATGACTACTGTTCGTAGCATCTGTGCACTTGCAGATCATCATCGTTGGAATGTACATCAGTTGGACATTAAACAACAATTTTGAATGGTGACTTGCATGAAGAAGTGTATGTTTTTCAGCCCCGTGGCTTTGTGCAAAAAGGGCATGAAAACCAGGTGTGCAGGGTAAAGAACGCATTATATGGTTGAAAAGCAAGCACCATGTGCTTGGTATGAAAAGACACATGCCTATCTAATTGCACATGGTTTTGATAACAGTCCTACTGAAAGCACCTTATATGTTAAGCATGCTAATGATGTACTTTTGATCATTATGGTTTATGTTGATGACATGCTGCTCACTGGTCCTCATGAGAGGCATATTGTTGATTTAAGGCTGATTTTCATGCCTCATTTGAGATGTCTGATTTAGGGAATTTGCATCACTATTTGGGCATTCAGTTTATGCAAGTTGATGGTGGAATGGCTTTGTGTCAAATGAAATATTTTGACACATTATTGCAGCATTTTGGCCTTCAAGACTGTAAGCCTATTGCCACTCCTATGGAGACAGGTTTACGATTGAGTCTTCATGATGCTGGAGATGCATTTGATGCTGCTCTTTATCAGCAGGCTTTTGGATGCTTGATTTACTTATGCATTACTAGGCCAGATATTCAGTATTATTGTCTCACAGATGAGCAGATTTATGCATTGCCTAGGAGTTAAGCATTGGCAGGCGGTTAAGTGCATCTTTCGCTACTTGAGTGGTACTCGATTACTTGGGTTGTTTTATCCCAAGGGGGGATCACTACTGCCAGATTCGCATGTTTTTTCTGACTCTGATTGGGCTGGTTGCTATGACACTTGTATGTCCCACTAGTGCCTTTTGTTTCATGCTTGGTACTCATGTAATCTTGGTTGAGCAAGAAGAAGCCTACTGTGGCCACTTCTAGTTGTGAGGCTGAGTATAGGGAAGCTTTCACAGCTACTGTTGAGTGTGTGTGGCTCAGACGCCTTATGGCTGATTTGGGTGTTGGTTAGTCTTCTGCCACCACCATCTTCACTGATAGTCAGAGTGCATTGGCAGTTGCGAGGAACCCTGTGTTCCATGCTCGCACTAAGCACATTGAGGTGCATTATCATTATGTTAGGGAGAGGTTCTCTGCTGGGGAGATCAGCTTGGCATATGTGCCCACGCAGGAGAACATTGCAAACCTTTTCACGAAGGCTCTGCCTAGGGAGAAGTTTGAAGCTTTGTGCAAAGCTTTGGGCTTACTTCCTTTTGTGGAGTGATTTCCACATAGCTTGGCACTTCCTTATACATGAGTGCCAGCTCCTTGCTCACCGCATCACTCCCAGGGGGGATTTGTTGATATATTTAGGTAGTGATGTGTGTGAACACACTAGGACCGCTGTGGCACTTTTTTCCCTTTTTAGGAGGTTTTTTTCCCCCGGCTTGTATATATGCCTATTGCCCTTATCTTTGTACATTCTTTAGTAAGAAAATCAGTATTGTGTGTTGTGCTCCAAGCTTCTTCTCCTTCCTTGTGTTGTTTGCATGCTTCCGCAGATGTCTATCTCCAACAGAGAGTTAGGTAAGAGATGGGAAAAATGTTGTAATTAAACACATATATTCCATTGGACAAAGAGTTTTGAAGTGTGTAGAGATTGAACACCTTTTTCCTAAACTTAACCTAACCGCATCTTTGGGTGAAGGATACATTGAATCCCATTGGAATACCAAGCAATCTAAATATTTTTTCTTCTTGAATAATTTCACACCCTTGATATGAGATACAATGGGGGTAACTTTGTTAGAAGCTTCAATAGTTTTCCTATGGTTAACAATGTAACCAATAGAAAGGCAAAAGGTGGACATGCAATCCAAAAAGTTCTTAGCTAAAGAGCTATTTCCATTAGTCAACATATTAGTATCATTAGCAAACATTTTCAACCTTAAAGGGGAGGGGGAGTTGTGAATATTAACTCAAGCAATGGAACCTCTCTCCATATTATCTTTCACCAGTCAACTCAAAGCATCATTGACTATAGAAAATGTTGGTGCAATTAAGCCCAAGCCTACATACTTTATTGATACACATTACCTTGATGTATTACATATCAATTGGCAAAGCTTCTTATGTACTACCTCTTGTAAATTTGAGTATAATTATTCTTAATAAAAGTGAAGCAAACTTACGAGGAGTTAGGAGGCATCAAACTTGTATCATTTGGTAGATAAAACCAAGAGAGAATCAATCCTATACTTTAGGATCACTTTTAGGTGTGCATTTGAATCAAATCCTAGGCTCCAACAAATGCTATAAAATATGAACTGAAAATCATGCATATAATCTCGAGGTTCAGAGGTCATTCATTTGTACCTTCATTGTGAAGAAGAGCTCATGCTATAGCTCTCTCATCCTACACTCATTGAGCAATGCATTATTGCCAATGATCTTGTAATTATACATGAGTTAATCTATACATGTTCATTACTTCCTACTCTCTTATCTTTGTCACACTCCATTAGAACAATGATTTTGTATGAACTGGTTCTCACTGTGTAGTGCATCTTTTTGCATGATTCAAAGCATGAAAACTGTCTACTTTACTCCTACAAAGTTTCATCTACATTGGTTCGCTCAATCATCACATATTAATCGAAGATTACTCATAGGTATGTGACTGTGTATGCCTATAAAAGTCGGAGTGTTTCTTTACTTGCAAAACTTAATTCTCTGTACATGGTTCATCATTTTAGATGATTCCACTCATGAATGGTAGCTCATTAAGCTATTTAAAGTTCCCCAAAAGGAATTTTGCTAATTGCTATTGTCACAGAGAATTAAGTGAAACACTGAGCAAGTGTCTACCTAAAATAGGAATTTTGCTAACTGCTATTGTCACAGAGAATTAAGTGAAAACACTGAGCAAGTGTCAACCAAAATAATAAGTTTTGTGCATTGGATCATATGCCTACCTATCTGTTTTGATCCTATCATTTGTGCATCATCTTCCAAGCAACATATATGATCATTTATGCTTATTAGCTAGCTAAGGAGGCCCACAAAACACTCCAACCATCACTATAGCAAGTGTGAAGCAGGATTTAGCTAAACCATTTCATCTCTTATGATTATCCACCATCTCTCTTAACAGCGGTATGAGAGCAAGTACAACCAAGATGGGAGATGGTTTTCCGTCCTTACATTGGCAAATTGGACAAGAATAACTATTCAGCATGTGTCCCTAAGGATGCAAGCATACCTCCAAGGAAGAAGCTTGTATGGATACATCTCAGGAGATGAAGATATGCCATTCTCAGGAGCAAGAATCAACCAACAAGGAAGAGCAAGAGAAGCTAGCCACATGTTGTGCAAGGATGCTCTTGCAAGGTCCATACTTACTAAACTCAATCTCTGATTTCTTGTTACCTCATGTTAGAAAACTGTAAAACTTCCCAAGAGACTTGGGAAGTCCTTGTAGAGAGTATGCATGCGGAAGCAAAATGAAAAGTAAAGTACTCTCACAAAACAAAGAATGTGTGAGACACAAAATGAGTAGAACATGAAATGGGTAAACTCATGTGGATTAGAAATGAACTTGCCAAGAGCATGGAGTAGGCTCCTCAAGCTTCTAACCAAGTACAAATGAGGGGAGAGGCCCTCCTTATATAGATTTGGGAGGGGGCTCTCAAAAGTACATCATATGTGGGATAAGTCTCTTGAAAGGAGAATGAATACAACTGGTAGAAGCACATGGCAAGGTACCCAAATACAAAGGAAATACAATATAAAATGGAAATATACTAGAAATGGAGTGCCTCCTGGTTACAAAATGGAGATGCACTCATGCGGATACAAATGTAGATGAAGTAGGAGCAATCATGTCGTCAACACCCCCTCTGCAGCTCCATTTTGGAGCGGCTGAATGCTGCAGAGGTCCACCGAGCACTGAAGCAGAATTGGAGGTAGAGCCTTTGTGAACATGTCCGCCAGGTTCTCCTGAGAGGTACACTTCTCTAGAGTAATCTCCTGAGATATGAGCTTCTCGCGGATGAAGTGGTACTGGATCTCGATGTGCTTCGTCCGAGCGTGGAACACTGGATTCTTGGCGATGGCCAAGGCTGACTGGCTGTCCTTGCGAAGACATGTCAGAGTATCCTGCAAAACACCAATGTCAGATAATAAACGTTGAAGCCAGATGGCATCACATGCTACAAAGCTGGATGCTCGGTACTCGGCCTCGGTAGATGATAGTGCAACTGTAGGCTGCTTCTTACTTGCCCCAGAAATAGGTCCTGAACCAGGAAAGAATATATACCTAGAGGTAGATCCTCGAGAATCAGGATCACCAGCCCAATCAGAATCTGAATATGCGGCGAGTTTGATGCCCCATCTGTACCAAAGACCATGATGTCGGGTGAGGGCAAGGTAGCGAAGTAGTCTCTGAGCAGCATCCCAATGAGTCTGACGAGACTGATGTGCAAACTGGCTGAGTATACCAACTGCATCAGCAATATATGGTCTAGTGTTGGCAAGATAGAGTAATGAGCCAACAAGCCATCGATAGATATGCACATCCACAAGTGGATGATGAGTCCTCCAGTGTAAGCTTGATGTTAGGATCAAGAGGTGTAGAAACTGAGCGACACTGATCCATGTTATATCTGGAAAGTAGATCAGAACAGTACTTCTTCTATGATAGGAATATACCTTCTTTTGTTTGCCAGACTTCCATACCTAAGAAGTAGTGAAGTAATCCAAGATCTGTCATAAAGTACTCAAGATGAAGCTTTGTGATGATAAACTGGATGCGTTCTTCGTTTGAGCCTGTCAAGATCAAGTCATCTACATAGAGAATGATGAGGGCTACTAAAGACTCCTTTTGATAGATATAGAGATTAGTGTCAGCATTGCTTCTGTGAAATCCCTTGTCTTCAAAGAACTTGTGAATCTTTTCATACCAGGCCCTGGGATCTTGCTTAAGTCCGTAAAGTGCCTTGTGAAGCTTGTAGACTTGATCTTCTTTGCCTTTGATCTTGAAGCCTTCAGGTTGCTCAACATATACTTCTTCTTGAAGATCTCCATTGAGGAATGCACTTTTGACGTCTAGCTAGTAAATGGGCCACTTAAAGTGAGCACTTAGTGCTAAGATGATTCTGATGGTTGTGAATCTTGCAGTAGGAGCAAAGGTTTCTTCATAGTCAATGCCATGTTGTTGCTTGTATCCCTTAGCTACCAACTTTGCTTTGTACTTGTCTAATCTGCCATCTGACTTGTACTTAACTTTATAAAGCCACTTAACCCCTATGACTTGATGATTTGTGGGCTTAGGTACAAGAGTCCAAGTTTTGTCTTCTCAATTGCATCCATTTCTACTTGCATAGCTTATTCCCACTTAGGTTGACCTTGAGCTTCTTTGTAATTAGATGGTTCTGGGATTTGTTGAATCTGATGCATCAAGGCATAATTGACATAGTGACTTTGTTCCCGCTGTCTTTTGTCAATAAGTCTTTGAGATCTTCTTGGATGACTTGAAGTACTTGCTTCTGAGTTGGAGTTTGGAAATACTGAGTCCCCCTCTGAAGTGTATATATGTGGACTAAGAATTATACTTGAATCTTTTCTTGAGTATGAGGAAGCTTCATTGAAAAGCACATCCTTCGAAATGGTGATGGAGTGGTTTTCCATATCATATAGACGGTATGCCTTTGATTGGTCACTGTACCCTATGAATATGTGTTTCTTGGACTTTGATTGTAACTTGTTTCTATCTTCTTTTGGTACATGGACAAAAGCTTCACTACCAAAGACTCGAAAGTAATTAACATTTGGTTTTCTTACATAGTATGCTTCAAAGGGTGTTTTGTTGTGTAATGCACTTGTAAATCCTCGATTAAGAATGTGAACGATAGTATGCACGGCTTCTGCCCAGAACTTGTAGGGTAGATCCTTGTGATGAAGCATTGTTCGTGCCATTTCCATCACACTGCGTATCTTTCTTTTAGCTATTCCATTCTAGGATGGAATATGAGGCTGAGTGACTTGTCTTTTGATCCCTTTCTGGTTGAGAAAGTTATCAAAGTCATGATTGATAAACTCACCACCTCCATCTGATCCGATGGTTTTAACTTTAGTTGAAGCTTCATTCTCAACTTCCTTGATCCAAGTTTGAAACTTAGAGAATGTGTCTGCCTTTGACTTCAAAAAGTACACCCAAATATAGCGAGAGTGGTCATCTACTAGAAGATAAAGTAGAGGGATCCACTCAGGGATGGGGTATTCATAGGTCCACATAAGTCCATGTGGATAAGGGCTAGTGGGTTCCTTGCCCGTGTTGAAGCTTCCTTGGGAACTGGGGCCCTGTGTTGCTTGCTTTGGGTGCAAGCTTGGAAGACATCAATAAGTTGCCCTATCTTTGGCAATCCCTTCACAAGTTTGGGATGAAGAGATTTTTGATAAGTAAGAAGTGTGGCCAAATCATTGGTGCCACAAACTTGAGGTTGATTCTTTGGATACAAAGCAAGATAGCTTGTAGAGGCCCTTTTCTTCAATACCTTGAGCAATGACATCCTTTGTATGGGGATCAACTACCTTGACTAAGGTGTTATCAAACCATACTTGTTTGTCCTGATCTGTAATGGCCTTGACAGAAAGTAGATTCACACATAAATTTGGAACAAAAAGAACATTGGATAAAGACTTGCATTCCCCCTGATTGTTGGTAATTTGAACTTTCCCTTTTCCTTCAATGGGTAAACTTTTGTTGTTGCCAAGATAAACTTCTCTCGTGTGCTCTTCGAGTTCCTGAAAGGAGTCCTTGTCTTTGCACATATGGGAGGTAGCTCCGCTATCAAAGATCCACTCATGCTGGGAGCTAGAAGTAACTAGTGCATTGGCTTCTGTGGAGATGAAGAGTTCCTCACTCGAGCAATGGGATCTATGTTGGATCCTTTGGATGCTTGCCTAAACGTAGAAGCCTTCGATGATTGTTTCTTTTTATAGCAAAACTTTTCTAAGTGTCCTGATTTTCCACAAAATTACAAGTGAACTTCTTCGATGAATTATGCGATCCTTGCTTAGATCCATTGCTAACCTGATGACTTGTGGTTTTGCCCTTATTGAATGGGCCTTTGGCCTTCATGGCAGATTCCTGGGAGGAAGCCAGATTCCTGGGAGGAAGCCGAGTTGGCTGGCTAGTCGTGAAGGAGCAATAGTCGACGAACCTGTTCCCAAGATAAGAATTGGCCGCGATTATACAAAGTTGTGACAAATGTCTCGTATGGCTTAGGTAACTTGTTACGAAGTCTAATGGCCATGTCTTCACTAGAGATCTGCCTACCACATAGTGCTAATTTATGCTGGTAGTCCTCCAATTGGGCTATGACCTTCGTAATTGTGTCGTGTGGCCTAATTGTCAAATTATGAAACTCGGCCTCTAATGCATATATTTTCGAAGGGGTTTTGTCTTCATACAAAGTGGCTAACATATCCCAAGCATCCTTGGATGTCTTGCAGGCCGTGATATGTCCTTTTGTCAATTCATCGTAGGCAAGTAACAGCTGAGCTAAAGCTCATTTGTCCTTGACATTCCACACATGCCAATTGTCTAAGTTGCTATCCCTATTGGGTTCGGGGTCTGAACCATCTACGACCTCATGAAGGAGATTCGTGTAGAGATATGCACGCATGACATCTTTCCATAGATTGTAATTTTGTCCATTGAGGCGTTCATCCTTAGGCATAAAAATAGGGGTGAAAGAGGGTAAGAAGTTAGCCATAGATGATGAGCTACCTTCACTTTTGGTCATTACAAAGCTTTGATGAGAAAGTGTTTATAAACACTATCAAAGATACTTGCCAATAATACCGCTTCAAGATAATTGTAAAGCTTGAAATGAACAATGGGACACCACACTTAAAATTCTTGGGGAGGGGGGGGGGCTTAGAGTAGCCCTGCACTTGTACAACACCAAGATAAGTCGACGCGAGAGGAGGGCTTAGAGTATCCCGTTGTACATCACACTTGCCTTAGAGTAGGCATGGGACTCAAAGAGACTTGTGAGTGGGCTTAGATTAGCCTCCAACTCACAGATGCACACACACACAATATCTTCTTGCTTATCTTTGGATGTACAAGGTTGGGCACTTAGTGCCAAAGGAGTCTTTGAGAGGCAAGGTCCTTGAAAAAGTATGCACAACAACCCTTAGAGGAAAAAATGACTACAATTGGCTTTTAACTCCACCTGGTACTCCTCTCATGAATCCTCCTGACCATGCCACTCAAACATATGGTGAAGATTTCTTGAATCATGCTGTGTTACCCAATTTAGTTCGATCTCTGGTTGCTATAAGCTTATTACCAAACGAGAGCCGCCTAATAGATCTATGCTCTCAATGAGACCCAACGCATCATTGACAATGAGAAATGGTGAGATCAAATTTCGGTGCAGCAGTTGGCATGCCAAACAATCTAATGAATATGACAGGTAGACGCACTCTAGTCAAAGTGCAATGAACCCATCATCGATGGTCGCGCCTATTCTCATATTCGCGTGATCACAGCTTTGACATCATGAGTGATGTCGAAGGATCCTGCAACTCTGCATAGAATCCATAAGCAGAGGAAGTTTATTGCTTTTGGCAATCTACACTAAAAATAGCAGTCGAAAATGCAAAAGGCTTGACTCTGTAGATGACGCCTGACTTTGGATTCTGCCACGTGAGATTGCAGGCCCCAACTTAGTAGATGCGCAGTGCAACAGGTGAGTATGTCAACTAGATCAGATCGCGTGCAGAGGATTTATTGACTATAATTCAAAAAGACAAGCTTGATTACATCATCACTGATGACACATCCACAGGGCTGAATGACAAAGGTAGTGAGCAGTCCAGAAACGCCGCCATTGACGAGTATGCATGTTGTCAACACCTTATGGGTCTGAGGCTGCGGAAATCCTCCTTTCTCGGTGGCTCTCTCTCAACTGCAAAGCTATAGCGCACTCTTTGCTTTCTTGCTCTCTATCTCTCTGTTGCTCAGAGAACGGCCAAAGCTTTTGCTCTTAGCTACTTCAGGGGCATATTCTCTGTTGCTCTCTTTTGTTCAGAGGATGGCCGAAAGTAGAAGTAGCCTGATGATGAGCTACAGTGGGTGTCTATCTCTCTTGCTTTGAATTTGTCCTTCTACAAGGTTGCGTGATTGCCCTCTCTTCCTGCTTCTGTGCATACGGGAGTTGTGCACGGTTAAGAAGCCTTCAACTCGATTGATTGCCTATTAAGGGGCTACACAAGTGGTTTGTGCAGCTAGAGATAGTCCTCTAAACTCCTTTCAGCTGCTATAGAATCTGACAGGTCACTTCCTCCTATTGGAGAATCTGATAGGTCTCAAGTTGATCGCTCTCTGTTATGCTAGCTAGGACATGGTCTGCACCGATGGACGAATAGGAGCATACACAGTAGATACTCTTGCTCTCTTTCTCTATAGAGAATGGCACATATGCAAGAACCGAATCCCTCAATGCATAGATACAAGCATTTGAAACTAAATGGATGATATGTTTGCATGCGCAGAATCACTAGTTTGTTGTATACATCAAACAATCAAACAGATTCAAGAGTGTTTATGAACACTACATGAACTTGAGATTCATTATGAACTCCATGAAAGATTGTCAAATGAACACAGGATTACCACAAGGGTATTTGATAATAGAGTCATGCCAAAAGGTTAATGATGAATATGAACTAAAGTGTTTATGAACACTCCAAACAAAGAGGTTTACCACTATTCAGATAATGACTATGAACCACTAAATGAGCACAATATACGTCCAATGCACATTTGATTACGACAAAGTGGGTGGGAGTGAGGGGAAAATTGGGATGAAAGACGATGAACTAGAAGGATGGGAGGGTGGGCAAATGGGCAAGATGAAACCCAAAATAGTGTAGAGTGATGGAAAAAGGCTTCTCCAAATGGTAGGAGAGCAACACCACCAAACTCAAGCACCACCACCACCAAAACAACCACCAAATGCACCACCAAAACCTCCACCTAGCGCTCTGATACCATGTAGAGAGTACACATACAGAAGCAAAATGAAAAGTAAAGTACTCTCACAAAACAAAGAATGTGTGAGACACAAAATGAGTAGACCATGAAATGGGTAAACTCATGTGGATTAGAAATGAGCTTGCCAAGAGCATGGAGTAGGCTCCTCAAGCTTCTAACCAAGTACAAATGAGGGGAGAGGCCCTCCTTATATAGATTTGGGAGGGGCTCACAAAAGTACATCATATGCGGGATAAGTCTCCTGAAAGGAGAATGAATACAACTGGTAGAAGCACATGGCAAGGTACCCAAATACAAAGGAAATACAACATAAAATGGAAATAGACTAGAAATGGAGTGCCTCCTGGTTACAAAATGTATATGCACTCATGCAGATACAAATGTAGATGAAGTAGGAGCAATCATGTCGTCAATAGTCCTTTCATCATACTTCTCCTCCAACATAAGAGCTAGGAAGAATTAGTTGTGGATGGAATTCATAACTCTCAAGAAGCAATCAAAGCAAGGAGTAGCCGACTATGTAACCAAAATGAAGGATGTTGCAGACCAACTTGCAAGTATTGGAGAGGAGATATAGGAAGAGCACATAGCGAGGCAGATCATCAATGGGATTAAAGCTGATGATAAGTGGGAATCCTGCACCACTGCAATGGATCTCTACATGGATATTACCTGATCTCAACATCCTGATGGGACAACTCTTCACCCATGAAGGAAAGCTCAACAGAAATGGTGACAAGTCAAGAGGTAACCAATCTTCTGCCCTCTATACAAATAAGAATAAAGCTAAGGACAAAGGTAAAAGTAAGAAACAATATGAAGAGGTTAGCACCTCTCAAGCCAATTATGCAGGCCTAGGAGGTAAGCAAGGTAGGGGGAGACCCTACAACAACTCATCATGGAGCATATGTGGTCTCAACAACCACACTACTGAAGAATGTTACAAAAATACAAGGAACCAAAAGGGGAAGAGGCTTCCAAAGAGGAGGCTATGGTCAAACAAGAGACCGGTACAACAATGGTGGAGGCAACTACAACACCTACTACAATCAAAGCTACATCAACAACAACTATCAAGGAGGCTTTAGAGGAAGAAGGAACTTCAATAACTACACAGAAGATCAAGAGGACTCTCTGCTCATTATGAACATGACATCCAAGCAAGGTAAAGATGATAAGCATCTATGTTACATTGACTCAGGTTGTTCAAATCATGTGGCAAGAAATGTAGCACTCTTATCTGACCTAGAAGAACCAAAGGGAAAGCATGAGGTACAAACAGGTGATGACACCAAGCATTCAGTTAAACAAATTGGAAATGTTAAAACGTCAGATGGTAGTATGAACCTCTTGAGCAAAGTTCTGTATGTGCCTACCATAACCAAAAATTTAATTACTATTGGGCAGATAGTAGAGAAATGTCTACAAGTCAGGTTCACAAAGCATGGAGCATATGTGGAAGACCCTCAACAAGGATTCAAAAGAATAGCTAAAGGTGAGAAGTCAGGTAGATTGTTACTTTTGAAATTGAAGACACAAGGAACATAGCACTATTCAGTTATAGAAACCAAACCCTAACTGAGTTGGGCACAAGAGGCTAGGACACATTGGAGAGAGAACTCTGAAGAAAATTTGCAGGGATCAAAGTGTGCTTGGGATTCCTAATGTGACCAAGCAGCATATGATCTACAAATGTGAAGCTTGCCAATTTGGCAAAGCTCATAAGCAACCATTTAACAGACAAGGATACATCCATGAAGATTATTTGGAGTTTGTACACACTGATATGTGGGATCCTAGCAAGGATCTATCCATCTCAGGATCAAGGTACTATGTCTCTTTTATTGATGATTACAATAGGTGGAAAATTCTCTATTTTATGAAGCATAAGGATGAGGTGTTTACATGTTTTAAGAAATACTTGGCATTAGTGGAAAACCAAACAGGGAGAAGCTTGAAAAGATTTGGTCTGGTGGAGGTGATGAGTACTTCTCACATGAGTTTGATTTATTCCTACAGGGCAGAGGTATAAAGAGGGAATTAAATTACCTAATTATTTGTGGGCAGAGACTGTTTCTACAGCTACTTATTTGGTTAACATGCTTCCATCCAAGTCACTGGATGACATGACACCATATGAAGCTTGGAATGGTAGGAGACTCGCAATGGATCATTGCAAGATATTTGGGTCATTGCCTATGTACACATCCCATCACAAATCAAAGGAAAACTTGATCCTAAGGTGAAGAAGTGCATATTCATTGGGTATGATTAGAATCAAAAGGGCAATAGACTTTATAATCCCACTAACAAGGCATTCATAGTTAGTAGGGATGTAGTCTTTGATGAGAATAACTCTTGGTTTGAAGATGATTGTAGGAAGGTTAAACTACCATATGACTTGGAAAATGATTTTCCAACCCTAACTCAAGAAGACCAACACCAAGCAGAGGACATCAACTCAGAAGATGAGGAGCATGTTGATTTCAAAGCTTGGAAGTCAAGAAGCAAGTGCAAACACAAGCAATTAGAGGATCTACCCGAGTCATCCAATCAAGCTTTGAGAAGCTCACAAAGAGAAAGTAAGAAGCCCATAAGGTATGGATATTATACATCCTTAGTCACAAAGAACTTTGTGTATATCACAAAAGATTCAATGGCAAAGGAGCCTCCTTCATTTGAAGAGGCTAAGAAGAAGAAAGAGTGGATAGATGCTACGGAGGAAGAAGTGGAAGCATTGCAAGAGAATCACACTTGGGACCTAGTTCCCAAGAAACCTGATATGAAGGTAATTGGTTCAAGGTGGATATATAAAGTTAAAAAGAACTCTGATGGCTCTATAAACAAGTACAAGGCAAGACTAGTGGCAAAAGGATTTGGCCAAACACATGGAGTAGACTATGAAGAAACATTTTCTCATGTTGCAAAGATGCCAACAATCAGAATATTGGTAAGTCTTGCTTCATCCAAAAATTGGAACTAATATCAGTTAGATGTCAAGAATGCTTTTTTGAATGGTTGGATATCAGAAGAGGTGTATATGGCACAACCACCAGGTTTTGAAGATGAAGAAAAAGCAGGTTATGTATGCAGGCTTAGAAAAGCATTCTATGGTCTCAAGAAATCTCCTAGAGCTTGGAACCATAGACTTGTTAGCAAGCAAGGCATATTCTTCTTTGTTTGTGAAGAAGAACAAATCAGAGATCATCTACTTGTGTGTCTATGTGGATGATATCATTATTACAGGTAATGACTCTGAAGGTATCAAGCAGTTCAAGGCTCAGTTGATGAATGAATTCAAAATCAGTGATCTAGGGTTGCTGACTTATTTCCTTGGCTTAGAACTTGTGTATATAGATTCAGGTATATTCATCACACAAACGAAGTACATAAATGATATGTTGATCAAATTTAAAATGGAGAAAACTAAAGATGCAGGTATTCCTATGGAGATCAATCATAAGCTAATCTCACATGAAGGCGAACCACTTGATGATATTACAGGGTATCAACAACTTGTGGGTAGTCTTAATTATGCTACCTTGACAAGAGTAGATATTGCATATGTTGTGAGTACATTAAGTCAATTCATGCATGTACCAAGGAAGCCACACATGGAAGCTGCAAAGAGGGTGCTTAAGTACCTAAAGGGTACAATGAATGAGGGGTTATTCTATCCCTTCACATCTGACATAAATATAAAGTAATACTCTGATGTAGATTGGGTTGGCTTCAAGGATGATAGGAGGAGCACTTCAGGTGTCTATCTTTTGCAGGTTCAAAGCTTATATCATGGTCATCCAAGAAGCAACCAATTGTGGCCTTATCTTCCACAGAAGCAGAATATAGAGGCTTGGCCAATGCAAGTCAGGAAGCTATGTGGCTCAAGCAATTGTATGCATATTTGGACATACATTCTTACACTCCAACTATATTTGGAGATAATACCAACTCACTTCATTTGGCTGCTAATCCTATGTACCATGCCAGGAGTAAGCACATTGAAGTGCATTATCATTATGTTCGGGAAAAATTGCTAAGTAAAGACATTCACTTAGCATATGTGTCAACTCATTTGCAATGTGCAGAATTACTTACTAAAGCATTGCATGGAACAAGTTTGAACACGTTCAAATTGATGATTGAACTACAAGAGATCAAGGAGCAATAAAGATCAAGCATGTTAGGATTGAGGGGGAGTTTTTGGTGCAATTAAGCCCAAGCCTACATACTTGATGTATACACATTACCTTGATGTATTAGCATATCAATTGACAAAGCTTCATATGTACTACCTCTTGTAACATTCAGTATAATTACTCTTAGTAAAAGTGAAGCAAACTCACGAGGAGTTAGGAGGCATCCAACTCGTATCATATGGTGGCTGGATCACTTTTAGGTGAGCATTTGAATTTGAGTTCAAATGCTAGGCTCCAACAAATGCTATAAAATATGAACTGAAAATCCCACGTGTAATCTCGAGGTTAAGAGGTCATTCATTTGTACCTTCATTGTGAAGAAGATCTCATGCTATAGCTCTCTCATCCTACACTCATTGAGCAATGCATTATTGCCAATGATCTTGTAATTATACATGAGTTAATCTATACATGTTCATTACTTCCTACTCTCTTATCTCTCTCATGTTGGAGATAGACGTCTGCGGAAGCACGCGAACAACACAAGGAAGGAGAAGAAGCTTGGAGCACAACACACAATACTGAATGTATTACTAGAGAATGTACAAAGATAAGTAGCCCATTAGGGCAATAAGCATATATACAACCGGGGGAAAAAACCTCCTAAAGAGGGAAAAAAGTGCCCCGATGATCCTAGAGTGTTCATACACATCACTACTAAAATATATCAACAAATCCCCCCTGGGAGTGATGCAGTGAGCAAGTAGTTGGCACTCATGTATAAAGAAGTGCCAAGCTACGTGGAAATCACTCCACAAAAGGAAGTGAGCCCAAAGCTTTGTGGAAACCTTTAAACTTCTCCCTAGGCAGAGCCTTCATGAAAAGGTCAACAATGTTCTCCTGCGCGGGCACATATGCCAAGTTGGTCTCCCCAGCAGAGAACCTCTCCCTGACATAATGATAATGCACCTCAATGTGCTTAGTGCGAGCATGGAACGAAGGGTTCCTCGCAACTGCCAATGCGCTCTGAAGATGGTGATGGCAGAAGGCTGACCAACACCCAAATCATCCATAAGGCATCTGAGCCACACACACTCAACAGTCGCTGTGAAAGCTGCCCTATACTCAGCCTCATAACTGGAAGTAGCCACAGTAGGCTTCTTCTTGCTCAACCAAGATATACATGAGCTACCAAGCATGAAGCAAAAGCCACTAGTGGACACACGAGTGTCATAGCAACCAACCCAATCAGAGTCAAAAAAAGCATGCAAATATGGCAGTAGTGATCCCCCTTGGGATAAAACAACCCAAGTAGCCGAGTACCACTCAAATAGCAAAAGATGTGCTTAACCGCCTACCAATGCTTGACTCCTGGGCAATGCATAAACCTGCTCATCTGTGAGACACCAAACTGAATATCTGGCTGAGTAATGCATAAGTAAATCAAGCATCCAATTGCCTATTGATAGAGAACAACATCAAATGCATCTCCAACATCATGAAGACCCAATTGTAAACATGTCTCCATAGAAGTGGCAATAGGCTTACAGTCTTCATGGCCAAAATGTTGCAATAATGTGTTAATATATTTTGTTTGACACAAAACCATTCCACCATCAACTTGCATAAAGTAAATGCCCAAATAGTGATGCAAATGCCCCAAATCAGACATCTCAAATGAGGCATGCAAATCAGCCTTAAAATCAGCAATATGCTTCTCAATAGGAACAGTGAGCAGCATGTCGTCAACATAGACAACAATGATCAGAAGCACATCATTAGCACGCTTAACATATAAGGTGCTTTCAGTTGGATTGTTCTCAAAACCATGTGCAATCAGATAGGCATGTATCTTCTCATACAAAGCACGTGGTGCTTGCTTTAAACCATATAATGCCTTCTTTAACCTGCACACCTAATTTTCATGCTCTTTTTGCACAAAGCCATGGGGCTGAAAGACATACACTTCTTCATGCAAGTCACCATTCATAAATGCACTTTTAATGTCCAACTGATGTACATTCCAACCATGATGAGCTGCAAGTGCACAGATGCTCCAAATAGTAGTCATACGACATGTAGGTGCAAAGGTTTCATCAAAATCAATGCCTCTTTCCTGCGCATAACCCTTTGCAACAAGCCTAGCCTTATACTTGTCGCGTGTTCCATCAGAAAAAATATATGAATGATTCACGATGATCTATGAATTTTATATTGTGGGTTGTATAAGATCATAGACTATGCAAAATCTATGAATGATTCACGATGATCAATTCAAGATTCTCAAGCTATCTCAAATGCAAAGCATCGGCATGCACACTTTGTTCATTTAAGTCTTGCTAGTTGCTTTGCCTACAAAAATATGAAATGGTGACTTCTCTGTCCAAACTTGAGGCACCTTGTAAACATGTCTATGAAGGCTATATTTTGGGCAAAATCTAGTGTTCCTCCTTTCCAAAAGGCAGTTCAGTTTGAGCTTCTCATAAATTGCATCTTGTTCATAGTGGTGTATGTGTTCTTATGCAAACACTTTTTTTGGGAAGTACTGGTACTTGGTGATTTTTATTGATGACTTCTCTAGGCATGCATGGGTGTATCCATTGTAAGCAAAGCGCGAAGTCTTTATGTGCTTTAAATAGTTCTTGGTTATGGTTGAAAACCTGTCAGCATGTAAATTGGGCAACCTCTGACCTGATAAAGGGGGGAATACATGTCTTCAAATTTTAATGCATTTCTAGATGAGTTTGGGATAAAGCATCAATGTATAGTGTTGTACACACTTCAATAAAATGGAGTTGCTAAAAGAAAGACTATGTCTCTCATGGAAACAACAAGGTGTATGGTCAAAAGTCATGCTTTCTCACATAGCTTTAGGATTGAGGTTATATGTGTGCATCATATGCACTTCACAATTATCCCACCAAAGCATTGCAATTGATCACTCCATATGAGCTTTGGCATGGTCGCATACATCTGTTACTCATCTGTGTGTCTTTGATTGTCTAGCATATGCCTTAGTGCCTAAACAACAACTCAGAAAGTTGGATGATAAAGCAATGAAATGAATTTTTGTTGGGTATAAGCAAAGGCTCCTGTCTATATTAGTCACATAATAAACAGATTTTGGTTAGTCGTGATGTTGTTTTTGTGGAAGATGCAATTCAGCCATTACTTTCATGTACTAAGGAGACATCAATTAGCTTGAAGGATGTGTATAACACTTTGCTTCCTCTCTCTACAGGTGGATAGTCAAGTGCTAGTCCAAATGAGGCAATTTCTTATCCTTTATAGGTTCCAAATGATGGTGCATATCATTCCATTTTTTATGTAGATTTACATGATACACTTATTGATTAGAGGCCTAACATAGAAGAGGCTAAAGCTATGCATAAATGGCTTGTGCAAAATTTGAGAAATAGCAAATTAGATGCACCTTTGTCATATCATACCCATTCAAGTTCTCATAGTGATTCCTTTGCATTGGGTTACTATGCAATGGCCACTTCTAGTATTTGTGATAAGAACGAGCTTGTTTTTTTATGAACTAGAAAAATTCAAAAAATTGGATGGCTACTATGCAATCAGAATATGATGATATTATGAAGAATCATAGTTTTTCTTGATTTTTCTCCAGGAAAAAGGGCCATTGGCACCAAATGGGTATCCAAACTAAAACGGAAGGCTAATTGAATAGTTGCCAGGTATAAGGCTAGGCTTGTTGCCAAAGGTTGCCAAAGGTTATGCTCAAGAGAGGGGCATGGATTTTGATAAGACCTTTGCCCCCACATGCCAAATGACCACTGTTCATAGAATTGTGCAATTGCAGCTCATCATGATTGGAATGTACATCAGTTGGACATTAAAACTTCATTTGGAATGGTGGTTTACATGAAGAAGTGTATTTTTTCCAGCCTCATGGTTATGTGCATAAAGGGAATGAAAACAAAGTGTACATGTTTTACATTCTCACTAAGAGAATCTTATATGTTAAGTGTGCAGATGGTGTACTTCTAATTGTTGTATTTGTTGATGACATGCTGCTCACTAGTCCTAATGAGAAGCATATTGCTGAATTTAAGGTTGATTTGCATGCCCTTTTTGAGATGTCAGATCTGGGGTGTTTGCATCATTATGTGGTCATTCAATTTTTTCAAGTTTATGGGGGAATATCCTGGTGGGAAAAAAATATTGACACATTATTGCAACATTTTGGCCTTGAATATTCAAACCTATCGCCACTCCCATGGAAATATATTTGTGTTTAAGTCTTCATGATGTTGAAGATGCATTTGATGTTGTTATCTATCAACATGTTGTTGGATTCTTAATTTACTTATGCATATCCCGGCCTAATATCAATTTGCTATATCTCAGATGACCAGGTTTATGCATTACCCAACTTTCAAGCATTGGCAGGCAGTTAACCACATCTTTCGCTACTTGAGTGGTACTCGACTACTTGGATTGTCTTATCCCAAGGGGGGGGATTATTACTGCTAGATTTACATGTTTTTTTTTACTCAGATTGGGTTGGTTGCTATGATACTCGTGTGTCCACTAGTGGTAATTTCTTCATGCTTGGTAGCTCATGTATATATTGCTTGAGCAAGAAGAAGCCTACTAAGGCCACCTCTAGTTGTGAGGCTGAGTATAGACCAACTTTCACAATGATTGTTGACTATGTGTGGCTCATATGCCTTTTGGCTGATTTGGGTGTTGATAATTCTCTTGCCACCACCACCTTCATTGGGACATGTTCTATATTGAAGAGATGAGTTCGGCTTATGCGCTCACATAGATAATGTTGCAGACCTTTTCACAAAGGCTCTGGCTAGGGAGACATTTGAAGCTTTTCATAATTCTTTGGGCTTACTTCCTTTTGTGGATTGATCTCTTTCCACATAGCTTGGCATTTGCCTTCACACATTGAAGCTTTAGAAGAGACATATCAAGATGAGGCTAGCCAACTCTAAGAGGGGGACACTCAATTTCAAGACTAATCTTCAAGGCGAGGTGATTAGACAACAAAGAGGTATGAACATCATAAGAAACATTCCAAAGATTGTGGTACCAAGAGGTTTTCAAGTAGCATCTATCATCTGGCCACGTGAAAATGGCTAGCACCTTGATAATTATTCCAAGTAAAACCAAAACTACTAGAAATTTTCAATTATTCTTAGGAGGAAACTAGATTAAACCACTCATTTTTTGAATATCGAATATGGTATTACCATTAGTTTGGAATCTTTCAACAAGGCCAATAACCATGTTAAAGTCACCCATTGATAATAAAGGATCATCAATCTTAGAGGTTTCTTGCAAGCAAGAAGTTTTAAAGCTGGAACAATTAGAGGCATACATACCAAAAATGATCAAGTTTATAGGACTACCTATTGTAAGGAAGCCAAGTGATGAGTCGGACTAACCAAAATTTGGGGGATAAAATGAACATAAGAAGAGGCCAAACCAATGGAATCCCTCCACTACCCTATTCCATGATCAGTGAAGAACCAATTATGATTGTTGGACACTCTTTTAAGACCAGTAAGTAAGTTATTACCATCAACCTTGATCTCTTATAGACTAATGATATTCGAGGAGAACGTAATGTCAAAAAGCCAAGAATTAATTATCTTTCTCTTGATTGGATCAGTGAGACCCTTGTGGTTAAGAGAAACACATTTGAAGGCATTCATAGATTATTTCTTTGATTTTTTTTAGCTTATTCAAGGACACCAAAACTCTAATGGGGTATACGGATCCCTCAACTTTTCTCTTTGGTTTCTAAACTTTTGGGGAAATATGAAGTTCTTCTTAGGCCTAGGTCATAGATCTTCATTGCCACCATCAACTTGTTCTTGCATATATTGGTTGTCATGTTTTTCTAGTTTAGTAGAGAAAACCCTCTTATCTTGGTCCACATTCACACTAGTTGAAGTAGGCAAATCAAAATCAATGTGCAAATGATGGTTGATAGCCCAATGATTTTTTTTTTGTTCTTCTAGAACTACAAGAATCCATCCCTCATTGTTGGTCTTAAAATTACTTTGAGCACTCTCATTGCCACTTACCTTTTGGGAATCATCCATAATAGGAGTTCTACCATCATTAGGCTGAATGTTTTATTTTTACCTTTCAAAATCGAATTCAAAAGGATTGAAGACATCCTAAAGCAATACTTCATAGAAATTAGAGTTTTTATTCGATTTCTCCTTGGCATTTGTATTAACAATATTTTTTTATTCATACTGTGAACAAGAGTGAAATGGATTTGATTAGCAATACCTCTAGAATTGATCTCATGAAAACGCTCTTGAAATGAGCTATTTTTAAACAAGGGATATTCCTTTATTAAATGAACATGTTTATAACAAGTAAAATAGGCATTAAGAAAATTTTGATATCACACTTTTTGTTCATGCAATTTTCTACCATCAAAATCCTTGATTGTTAAAGAAGTCTTTATTTCTTTGGGCACATCTACTTCAAAAAGAATTTGAGGATCCCACTTAGGGTTAATCCCTCCCCTAACTTTTATATAAGGAGGGCTTGGCCACATACATCCCTAGTCTTGCCAATACTAGTCTTGTGAGCTCAAGGAGTGACGATATCCAAGTAAGTACTTTCCATTCCAGTTCCAATTCTAGTCTTCTTCCTTGTTCTAGTCTTGTCTAGTCTAGTTCCTAGACATCATGTCTTGTCCTCTTGCAATCTCATAGTACAAGATCCCATTGAATTCTTTCTTGTAACTAGCCCATCTCCCTCATGGGAGTTCTTGTAATCCATATGTATTATTGTAATCCAGATACATTATTACCTATGATCCAGGGCTGTGGGATTTCTTGTATCTTTTATAGACAAGTTATCCTCACCTATTAGTCCTGGGTTGTGGAACTTCTTGCATCAATTGCATATTCTTGTATTATTTTCCATATGTGGGTGATCTTGTAATCAGAAATATAATTCCAAAATATTGTGTAGTCTAGTTAGAGGGCACAATCTAGTGCTCCCTTGGTATTTTGGCAAGTCTAGCTTCATCAAATCTAGGCACCATGGATATTACATGAAGAAATATTTTCTACACTTAAAATTATTTAACAAAAAATCCAAGATTCACAACCAAAATATTCAAGATGTGCTCATAGAACTTCAAAGGCAAATCCATAGTAAATAAATATTATTCAAATACCCCCATGGAAACTAATGCAAAGAAAAGCCCAAAAGTGAGCGTGTTTGAGAAATTTGATCGGACAAGTTCAAAGCTTAGAGGATTTCTTTAGCAGGTTATAATCTTCATAAGAACGGAAATCGATAAGTACCCCAGATGATGCTTCTCAAGTAGGAATCATAAGCACTCTATTATATGGTCTCGCTCTCCCATGGTTTGCACCTATCTTGGAGAAGAACATGAATTTTCTGTATGATTTTGAGGCCTTTGTACAAGAGTTCACATCTTCTATTGGAAATACCAACTATTCATGTGTTGCCGAGACAAATCTAAGGATGTTACTGAAGTATTTTGATGGCAATGCACCACAGTGTGCCCTCCTTCTTGAGAGCTCCATGATGATATCCTCAGAGTAGAAAACTGAGCTCCAAGTGCCACACATGGTACTCCGCACAAAGGCTACACAATATACAAAAAAACATAGTACACAGAGAGCACAAACACAAACTTCTTAGGTGTTACAAATGTGGTTGAACTTACAGTCTGTGGCTAACCAAGCCACTATACTTTTTATTAAAGAACATATACAAAAGTGTCCGATGGCCATTTAGCCTTTCACATGGACACTAATGGTAATAATCTCCCACTAAAGGCCAATATGGCCAAAGTAACTATGGGAGGAAAATGAAGAATGACAAAGAATACCTGAAGAATGATAAAGAATACCCGAGTGTAAGTATACAAACTATACTTCCCACTTGATGGGCATGTTACACAGTATACAAGTGACTCTGTAATATGATGAATCAAGTAACTCCCATCAAGTGACAATAGTGTCAAAAGCTATCCTATGGTAGAGCTTTAGTCAAAGCATCTACAACATTATCTCGAGTATGAACATTCTCAAGAATAATGCACTCAGTGGCTAAGAAATCTCTGATGAAGTGACAACTCACCTCAATGTGCTTGGTCTTTGCATGATAGAATGGATTCTTAGGCAAAGCAATCGAGCTCTAACTATCACTGATCAAACAAGGTACATGCTGAGGTAAACCCATATCATAAGCAAGACGAGAAAGCCACAAGAATGTCTCCTTATATGCCTCACTTGCTGCAACATACTTTGCTTTTGTGGTGGGAACAATTGTATATTCTTGAAGGTGAGATCTCCAAGAGATAGCTCCTCCAACAAAATGAAAAATGGACCCTGATGTAGACTCATGATTGTCTACACAACCAACATAGTCAGAATGTGTGTAACCAATAATGGATGCTTTCCCTCTACCTAAGCATAGACACTTGTTCTTAGTGCCACTTAGATATCTCAAAATCATCTTGACTACTACCCAATGTTGCTTCCCAAGATTAGACATATATCTGCTCACAACTCCCACTGCAAATGCAATGTCTGGTCTCATAGCTACCTTAGCATACATGATATGACCAACAATAGACTAATAATGAATTTTGGTCATGAACTCATTTTCCTCATTTGATTTTGGGCAATCATCCTTGCTCTTTGAACCTATGAAGTACTTTGTATATGTACTCACTTTGAGACAACTATATGCATCTTTTACCCCTATCACGAGTAATGAACATGCCAAGCATATGTTTGGCATCCCCCAAATCCTTCATATCAAATGTCTGACTCAACTTCTTTTTGAGAATTGACAAGTCATAAGAGGACTTCCCAGCTATCAACATATCATCGACATAAAGTATCAAGCATATCAAGCTGCCATCTAAGCATCTCTTTGTGTAGAGACAATGATCCTCATTGCTTCAAGAATAGCCTTCAAACTTCATAAAAGTATCAAACTTTTGGTACCATTTTCTAGGGGACTGTTTAAGTCCATATGAGCTCTTCTTGAGCTTATGAACTAGACTTGCTTTGCTAGGAACTACATAACCATTTGGTTGTTTCATATAGATCTCATTTGTAAGATCTCCATGCGAGAAAATAGTTTTCACATCCATTTCGACTAGCTCTAAGTCCTCCATCGGAATGAATCCAAGAAACATGCACAAAGGAGTCATCTTGACCACTGGAGAGAAGATTTCCTCAAAACCAACACCATGTTATTGCTTAAAACCTATTGCAACAAGTCATGCTTTATACTTTGGAGAAGCACTATTTGATGTGAATTTTAGCTTATATACCCATTTACATGGAAAAGCTTTCTTGCCCTTTGGAAAATGTACTAAATCCCAAGTATCATTCTTGTGAATAGAATCCAACTCACTCCTCATGGCATGCTCCCACTTGACATGATCCGTTGTGTGCATAGCCTCTTTGTAGCAACAAGGCTCACCAACATCTGTTAGCTAACAAAATCCAAACCTAGAACATATCTATCATGTGGATGTGACACATGTGTAGATCATCTCAATGATTGCTAAACAGGAACATTTGCAAATTGACTTGATCGCACATTCTCTTGAACATCCCCATGTGCAGCATTTTTATGCATGCTAAATGGAGGACTAGTATCTTCAAAGACCACTCTTCTCACTTCAACCTCCTTAATGTTCTATTTATGCATCTTAGACTCATTGAAAATGACATCACTACTTCTGATCACTGAGCGTGTTTTAGGATCCCATAAGTGATATCCAAATTGTCCTTCTCAACCATACCCAAGAAAAATGCATTTCTTTGACTTATGGTCAAACTTTGTCTAAGATTCTTGGGTATATGAACATATGCTTCACACCCAAAAACTCAAACATGATCATAATATGGTGGCTTCCCTATCCATAACTCTTGTGCCACTTTCAGATCTTTGGTAGTACTAGGTAAAAGGTTAATCACGTGAACTACAGTCAATACCCCTTCTAACCAAAAGCCTTGTGAAAGGTTTGCATGATGTAGCATAGAAACTACTCTATCCTGAATAGCTCTATTCATCCATTCAACTACACCATTACTTAGTGCGGTATAAGGAGTTGTAAACTCTCTACAAATTCCTCTAGACTCACAAAAAAGGTTGAATTCATGTGAAGTATACTCACCCCCATTATCTGAATGTAAAGCCTTAAGCTTAGTTCCTTTTTCAGTCTCAACTAAAGCAAGCCATTTTTTGAAATTAGGGAATACCTCATCCTTTGCTTGGATAGGATATAACCATAATTTTCTAGCTGCATCATCTATGAAAGTGAAAAAATAATGAGAACCACCTAATGACCTTGTGGTCTTAGGACCACAGACATCTATACGAACGAGATCTAAAGGCTGAATTGAAGAGTCAATGTGAGTCTTATGCACATTCCTAGTTTGGCTTTCCATATTGACAATGCTCACAAAATGAAAAATTAAAGAAAGATAACATAGGTAAGTAGACAAAACGAGAAAGATTTTGCATTCCACTACTTGATATATGGCCCAAAGGGCCATGCCAAATACAATCCATAGGCTATTCAGTAATAGCTAACAAGTGTTCTTTCTATGATACAAATAAAGGATAAGGTGAGCCAACATTGCTTCCTTTTGCAATAACCATATTTTCCTTTAATATGCAAAAGGATTGAGCATAGAAGGCCACCTTGTAACCAAGGTCATCAAGTTTACCAACTGACATCAAATTGCATGATAATTGAGGTAGTCCAAGTAGATGGTGCAGATAGCTGTTTAACATGCCCATCAACATTCTGTCCTTTGTCTTTAGCATTCTTTAATGCATAAAAGTCTTTCTTCATGTGTCCCTTGTTATGAAGATAATGGCATTCGATATCCCTCTTCCTTGGATTACTTCTACTCTTATTCTATTGACCATTATTTTTCTTCTTCTTCCTACCACATTGCTGATTCTTTCCTTGGTAAGAATCATGAACATTATATGCTTCTCCACTCTGAGTGCCAACCATAGATTTTCTACGAATCTCCTCACTCAAGAGTGCTCCACATATGTCATCATAGGCTAGTTTCCACCAGGTGCACTATTGCTAATAGCTATGCAAAATCTATCTCATGATGATGGCAAGATGCATAACAAAAAGCATTATCCATATCCATTTTTTGAGCCTGTATTTGGGAGAGTATAGCATCAAACTCATTTAGATGAGCAACACCACTATATGTGTCCTTCATGCGAAGGTCATATAACTTTCTCATCAGATATACTTTATTTGATGTCATCTCTTTTTCATAAGTATTGCATAACTTCTTCCAACGATCCTCTGCACTTTCACAGTTTAATAATGTAAAGTGAACATTATCTGCCAGGTGCAATCAAATGGTAGACCTAGCCATTTCATCTAAATCATCCCAATCATCTTCATCCATGTCAATAGACTGCTTTGAGATTCCATTTACTAGCTTCCATTTCCTTCTCTGAATCAACACATCTTTAATCTGATTCTTCCATAGAGCAAAGTTAGTGCCATCAAATTTTTGGATCTCACAATAGTCTTTGCCGTGCAAGTTATAGCTCCTCCTTGGAACTCTCGCAGTAGACCCTAATCAACCAAATGTGCCCGAGACCTCTAATGCCATGATGGTAGATAACTAAATAGAATGATAATGGAGCTAGAAGAGTCCAAACACCACTAAGGCTCAAAGAAGGATGAACAAGTGTTAGATTCTAGGAGAGAACTCAATAATCTTCCCAGAAAAATGAATTAATGAACAATAATGACCAACCAAAGGATTATTTGAGAATAAATGTACTCACACCAATAAGTGTATCAAGGAGTAAATCAAACATTGCATAGTTGACATAACAAAAAATTTGGAAAAAATTTGGCGGAGTATCCTCTGTAAAATGAGCATATGAACAGTGTCAAAATCTCATAAAACTACAAATATTAACATGTTTACCTGCATAGTGAATCACTGACTCCACTGCATATAATCAGTTACCCAACAGAAGCCAACTAGACTTATCAAGCACCTATGAGCAACTATCATACATCTCCTATGGTGAGGTTGGGTAAGTCTTCCACCTACATAACCGAAAAAACCCTGACATCTAGGTGTCTCCTAGTTAACAAAACCTCACCATGACCCTCTTTATCAAACGTAAAAGGCTTTATGCAAAAACATTACTGCTATATCAATGACCACATGGATGTACATAAGCGATATCCACAAAGTGTACATAGTGTGTATGTGCTCAATACATGCAGTAAAATGGAAGGGAAAGGCTGAATTCACTACCCAAACACTAGCCAACAACACCTACAAGTGTTTGTCAACTCTGTTCTTTAGGCTCAAAAACTTGCATAGACTTGTAGTGGCTGCTCCCACTACGACTAAAACCGTTCAAGAAACCTGTAGATTAACTAGTGTGGTTGAAAACACATCCCCAAAAGGTGAACATTCATCATCAAAGAAGTACAAAGAACACTCTTCTTGATGTTTTTGGACCTCTGTGAAGAGAACTATGCACGAAATTACTCCAAAATGGCTCTAAAAAGCACCCCAAAAATGCTTCAAAAAAGGCTTTGAAAGCAAAGAATAAAGGTATCAGGACCAAAAGTCTTTCCCCTTCTTCAAGTACCACAAGAGTGTAGCTTAGTGGCAAGAGATTGCCACAGTTAAGCAAGCTCCGGGGGGATTAATACTAGGATGGGTGACCTCTCGCAAAGTACCAGTAACCTCCGTCTTCCTTGATCGTTGTGGTCATCCCTCGCACATAGCCAATGACACCAACATTGCCAATGGTGACTTTGGTGAGTCAAGTGACAAGGTATGCCAACATCTATGCATTGTTCACCACCTTAGTCGTAAGCTTTGGGTGGGTGGGCAGAGTTGGAATTAGATGTCTGCGGAAGCACGCGAATAGCACAAGGAAGAAGAAGAAGCTTGGAGCACAACACACAATACTGAATGTATTACCATTAGAATGTACAAAGATAAGTAACCCATTAGCGCAATATGCATATATACAAGCTGGAGGAAAAAACCTCCTAAAGAGGGAAAAATGTGCCCCGACGGTCCTAGAGTGTTCACACACATCACTACTTAAATTTATCAACAAATCCCCCCTAGGAGTAATGCGGTGAACAAGGAGCTGGCACTTATGTTTAAAGAAGGGCCAAGCTATGTGGAATTAATCCACAAAAGGAAGTAAGCCCAAAGCTTTGCGGAAAGCTTCAAAATTCTCCCTAGGCAGAGCCTTTGTAAAAAGGTCTGCAATGTTCTCCTGCGTGGGCACATATGCCAAGTTAATCTCTCGAGCAGAGAACCTCTCCCTGACATAATGATAATGCACCTCAATGTGCTTAGTGCAAGCATGGAATGTAGGGTTCCTCGCAACTGCCAATGCGCTCTGACTATCAGCGAAGATGGTGGTGGTAGAAGCTTGACCAACACCCAAATCATCCATAAGGTTTATGAGCCACACACACTTAACAGTCACTATGAAAGCTTCCCTATACTCAGCCTCACAATTGGAAGTGGCCACAGTAGGCTGCTTCTTGCTCAACCAAGATATACATGAGCTACCAAGCATGAAGCAAAAACCACTAGTGGACACACGAGGGTCATATCAACCAACCCAATCATTGTCAAAAAAAGCATGCAAATCTGGCGGTAGTGATCCCCCCTTGGGATAAAACAATCCAAGTAGCTAGGTACCACTCAAGTAGTGAAAGATGCGCCTTAACCGTCTGCCAATGCTTGACACCTAGACAATGCATAAACATGCTCATCTGTGAGACAGCAAACTCAATATGTGGTCGAGTAATCGATAAGTAAATCAAGCATCCAATAGTCTGTTGATAGAGAACAAGATCAAATGCATCTCCAGCATCATGAAGACTCAATCGTAAACCTGTCTCCATAAGAGTTGCAATAGACTTACAATCTTCAAGGCCAAAACACTACAAATTCTACCATCAACTTGCATAAACTAAATGTCCAAATAGTGATGCAAATACCCCAAATCAGACATCTCAAATGAGGCATGCAAATCAGCCTCAAAATCAACAATATGCATCTCATAAGGACCATTGAGAAGCATGTCATCAACATATACCAGAATGATGAGAAGCACATCATTAGCATGCTTAACATATAAGATGCTTTGAGTTGGACTATTCTCAAAACCATGTGCAATCAGATAGGCATGTATCTTTTCATACCAAGCACGTGGTGTTTGCTTTAAACCATATAATGCCTTCTTTAACCTGCACACCTAGTTTTCATGCCCTTTCTTCAAAAAAACATACACTTCTTCATGCAAGTCACCATTCATAAATGTTGTTTTGATGTCCAACTGATGTACATTCCAACCATGATGAGCTACACGTGCACAGATGCTACAAATAGTAGTCATTCGGCAAGTAGGAGCAAATGTTTCATCAAAATCAATGCCTCTTTCCTACGCATAACCCTTTGCAACAAGCCTAGCCTTATACCTATCAACTATTCCATCAGGTTTACGGTTCAGCTTGTATACCCACTTAGTGCCAATGGACAGGAGGCACATAAAGACCATGTACCATTTTTCATGATAGCATCATATTTAGATTGCATTGCAACCATCCAATGTTATTGAATTTTGTGCTTCATCAAACGAAACAGGTTTAGTCTCATCATAGAGATTAGAGGCAGCCATAGCATAGCAATCTGATGCAAAAAAGGCACTATGAGAGCCTGAATGAGTATGATATGAGAGAGATGCATCTAATTTACTGTCACGCAAAGTCTACACCAGCCATTTTGGCATAGTTTTTGCCTGCTCAATATCAGTTCTCTCAGCAACAAGTGCATCATGTAAATTTGCATAAAAAATGGAATGATTTGCATCATCACATGAAACCTACAAAGGCTGAGACATTGCCTCATTAGGACCAGCACTAGATTGTCCACCTAGAAAAAGAGGAAGCAAAGTACCATACATGCCTTTAGAGCTAATATATGTCTCCTTAGTACATGAAAGTAAGGACTGAATAGCATCTTCCACAAAAACAACATCACGGCTAACTAGAATGCATTTAGTCTGTGGATGATATAGATGATAGCCTTTGCTTTCAAAATTGTACCCAACAAAAACATATTTTACTGCTTTATCATCCAATTATCTGTGATGTTGTTCACACACTAATGCATATGCCAGATAACCAAAAACATGTAGATGAGCAACAGATGGCTTGCAACCATGCCAAGCCTCATATGGAGTGATGGACTCCAACGCTTTAGTGGGACATCTGTTAAGTACATATGCTGCACACATGATAGCCTCAAGCAAGAAACTATGTGGTAAAGCCTGACCCTTGACCATAAACCTTGCCATCTCCATGAGTGACGTGTTCTTCTATTCAGCAACCCCATTCTGTTAAGGTGTATACGACATTGTACAATGATGTTTTATCCCACGTTCAGCCAAAAATGCATTAAACTCAGAAGACATATATCCCCCCCCCCTCGATCAAAACGGAGGGTGCCCATTTTACACGCTGACAAATTTTCAACCAAAACCAGAAACTCTTTGAAGCACATAAACACTTCGGACTTTGCCTTCAATGGATATACCCATGCATGCCCAAAAAAATCATCGATGAAAGTCACGAAGTAAAGATATTTCCCAAAAGAAGGTGTCTACATAGGACCACATACATCACTATGTACAAGCTACAATTTTTAAGTAGCCAGAACTGAACCATCTTTTGGAAAGGAGGAACACTGCATTTCACCCAAAATACAGCCTTCACAAACATGTTTTCCGGGTGCCTCAAGTTTGGGCAAAGAGGACACCATTTCAAATTTCTGTAGGCATAGCAAATTAGCAAAATTCAGATGAGCAAAGCATGCATGCCAAAGCTTTGCATCTGACATAGCCTGAGAATCATGTACTTCACATGCCAAATCATTTATAGATCTTTCATAGTCTATGAGCTTCTACATGCCATGACATAAATTGCCAGAAGCAATAATGACATCACCATTTGACAGACCATGAAGTGTACATCTGTCATTAACAAATTTCACAACCAAGCCAATCTTGGCTAATGCAGAAATTGATAACAAATTTTTCTTGATCCATAGCACAAATAAAGCATATGACAAAGTGAATGAACTACCATCAACAGTAGTCAAAATAATCTTACCAACTCCCCTAACAAGATAAGAGTATTTGTTGGTGCATGTAATAGTATTCACTGTAGGGGCAAGCTCGAGCGAAGAGAAGAAACTGTGCTACGAGGTAATATATTTGGTCACCCCACTATCAAAGTACCAAACATCTGAGTCTATTGGAGACATGCACTGCTCATGAGAAGATGGGCCAAAAATACAAACAGTAGTAAACGCCCATTCTTCATCTTGCACAAGATTAGCAGATTCAGTTTTTAGTGTAGAGGCCTCTACAACAACCATTTCGGCCTCTTTCTTCTTTGCCTCTTTAGCAGCCAGTTTTGGACAACTTTTAATGACATGATCATTTGCTTTACAATATTTGAGAAACAATTTTTTCTTTTCCGATTTCTTCTCATCTTTGTCTTCCTTCTTCGAATGTGCAGCATTTGCAGATTTTTGCTTACTAGTAGAAAAGCTGTATTTACCTTTGCCCTTCTGATTAGCCTGGAAAGCTTGATCTGCAACACACATGATGGACCTGTTCTGCCTAGATTGACCTTCCTGCAACAGAACAAAGACTAACTCCTCAAATGACAAGGCATTTGGATTGCCTTTCATCATCAAGCGAAGAGTAGACACAAAACTCTGATATGAGTCAAGAAGACCATTCATAACGGTCTGCGCAAATGAGCTATCTGGTATAACTTCATTAGTAGAAATGAGTTGTTCTTTCAAATCCTTGATCTTTGTGAGAAAATTGTCCATAGAATCACCTTCATTCATGTGCTCACTCTCCAATTGTTTTTGGAGGTAAGCAACATTAGCCTCATTCCTAGCGTGGTACAATGTGATAAGTGTATCCCAATCATCCTTAACTGTTATGCAAGAGTGAATGTGAGTAATAATGGCACGTTTGACAGACAAATCTATCAATGCATGTGCCTGAGCATCCCTACCATCCCAACAAATTTGCTCTAAAGTAGGTGCAATAGAAACAATAGCACAAATAGGAACCTGCAGAATACCATTATCTTCGACACCATCTCCATCAGCTCCAGCAACTGTATTTGCAGTACCTGTATTCGTAGGTGTAACATGTCGTCTTTCAACACCCTCCATAATATTCCGTAGTCCTTTTGGGACCAATACATGATGCATCATATAAGCCCACAATGGGTAATTCGTACCATCCAACTTATCCTCAACAACCAATATACAAAATACATCACTACTTTCAGCCATGGCCACTGACTAAAATACCTTGATGCAGAAAAATGATTGTATTTGAAAAGGTTGATCAGAACTACCCAAATGAGTTCTGCTAGACCTATAGCAAACTTCGAGACGCTTATACTAGCAAACTAAAATTGGTATATATACCTTTGGCACAAAAAGATGAAATAGCCTGCACAAGCATTGTGATAGTGCGCTCGAAGGCTGAAACGAGCTCAGATCGTGATTTCAGCACAAAAGAGAGAAGCCATTTTGATCTCTAAAACACCCTAAGTATGCTTACCAAATTTCTTGTGATTTTGAGGCTACAACTGAAGAGGTGTAGACAATGCCCTAGATGAAGCGGCAACTTGCTTTGATACCAATTGTTGGAGTTAGACATCTGCGGAAGCACGCGAACAACACAAGGAAGAAGAAAAAGCTTGGAGCACAACACACAATACTGAATGTATTACCACTACAATGTACAAAGATAAGTAGCCCATTAGGGCAATAGGTGTATATACAAGCCGGGGAAAAAAAACCTCCCAAAGAGGGAAAAAAGTGCTTGGAAATCCTAGAGTGTTCACACACATCACTACCTAATATATCAACAAGCAGGTTCTTGTTTTGCTCACACAAAAGGAACAAAGCTTTTGCATTGAAATGCTCAAATATCAAAGAACTATTTCAATGTCGATGCACCACAATGCACTCTCCTTCTTGAGAGCTCCCCGACGATATCCTCCAAGTAGAAAACAAAGCTCCAAGGACCACACACGGTACTCCGCAAGGAGACTACAAAATACACAGAAAAACAGAGTACACAAAGAGCATGAACACAGACTTCTTAGGTTGTTACAAATGCAATCAAACTTACAGTATGTGGCTGATCAAACCACTATATGCTTTCATTAAAGAACAGTACAAAAGTTTACGGTGGTCATTTGGCCTTTCACATGGACACTAACGATAACAACTACATCAAGGAAATGGACCTTCTTCTATATGTGCATCAGAATTCACAGAAATCATTTGTGATCTCACATGGCATGGGTTTTATTTTATAAAACAATTTTTTTATGAGTCTTACGTGATGATATCAAGGACCTCATGTTAACCATGCCTAAACTAAGTTCTTTGAATGAATTCATGAATCAAGCAACCAAGTGTGATAATAGGTTATTTGAGAGAAAGCAAGACAAGAAGACATCTATTCAAGATCGAGAATACAAGTTTATCTTATTCTCTCAATAACATATGTTTGAAGAATCTCAACTCTAGAGATTGTGATCACGTGGTATTCAAGTACTCTAAGATGAAGAAACAAGTTGGAATTATGACTTCCACAATTACCATCCCAAATCAAAAGAATCATCAACAAAGTCAAAACAAGAATACATCCCACCATGAGAATCATGCACTTGATTCTACACCTAGATATACCACAAACCCTTTCCAGTTCCACCCTGGATATCCATCACCATCATGTTTAACTACCACATGTCAAGAACTCTACAAAGACTACAAGCTATGAAGATTCAAGTCCTAGAAGATATAAACAACACCAATCAAGGCTTGTCAACAAGAAGAATCCAATGAAGTCCAAGCTAGAGAAATAGCCACTCCTCGTGGAACTTCTAGCTTGATGTGGAGGTGATATAATGAACACAAAGGAAATCATCTTGAACCTCAAATTCCTATTGACTTTGTATTGGTTCTGAATTTGGAGAAACTAATGTTTCCATCACATTTGCTATGTATCAGAACCCTAAGATCAATTGTCTACTTGCCTAATTTTGACATCCGCAAGTCTTCTTTGGAACTGCTGATAACATCAATTCATAATCGTCCTATAACACCTATATAAGGAGGGCTTCGTCACATGCATCCTTAGTGTTGCCAATACCAACCTTGGGAGCTCAAGGAGTCATGATCTCCAAGTAAGTACTTTCCAAGTTCCAATTCTAGTTCTAGTCTTGTTCCTTGTTCTAGTCTTGTCTAGTCTAGTATCATAGAAATCCTATTTGATCCTCTTGTAATCTCATACTATGAGATCCCATCCAATTCTTTCTTGTACCTAGTACATCTCTCTCAAGGGAATTCTTGTCATCCACGTATATTATTTCATACCTATGCACCTAGTAATCCAGGTATATTATTTCATACCTAGTCCATCTCTTGTATCTTGTCCTATGAGTCCTAGGTCATGGCACTTGTATCAGTTTCATATTCTTGTATTATTTTACCTATGTGGGCGATCTTATAATTAGAACTATAATTCTGAATCTTGTCTAGTCTAGTGAGAGGGCACAATCTAGTGCTCCCCTAATACAAATTATTTATAACATATCAATCCTCATTATCATTTGCTAGCCCCTCAACATTTAATTGATGTGTTTCAGTTTTTTCATCAACTACTTGCTTCCCTTGTCAACTAGTACAGGGGAGTTTGGAGCAGAGTTGCTTGATATGCTATCAATGTTAAGCAATGGATTGAAGAAACCTTTAGACTTGGCCATATTTGCAAAGGTTTTAGCTGGAGCAAAGGAAGAGGCATGGAAGAAGGTATGCCTCTCAAAAGGGAATGCCTCAAACCAATGTGAGTATCCATTCCTAGGAGCATTGTGTAAAGCCATTGCCACCCCTTTGTGGGGAGGCCTTGTTTTGTAAGAGAGCATTGGAGTAGTAGTGTTTGAGGGTATCATGGCAAGATAAAAGAATGGCGATGAGCACAAGGGAACACTGCATGCACATTGGACTCAGAGAAACCCTAACACAAGAGACCTTGTCACTTGAACTTTTGCCAAGCTCCTTTTCTTCAAATCAACAAGTGAAAAAAAGAAACATTGTTTGCATCTCTCTCTCTATATATCACCATACTACATTTGATTATCATCACCAATTCATTTTACTAGTTATGATCCTGATATTGTAATTTTGTATATATGTTTGAAAGGTAAAAAAGTTGTTTGGTCTCTTCATTTTCATCATTAGACTTGTTTGGACTACAAATATTAAATATTTCATACCAAACATCTTTCAAAACTAATAGTACAATATGCCAAAGCTTTATTGCAATAAGTGTAGGGTCCTTAGTTTAAAATAAATCCATTTAGGCTCATATCGTTGCCCCTAACAATCATTTGATCATTTCAAAATCCCCAAGCAATCATTTCATCATTTCAAAATCCCCCTAACAATCATTTCATAATTTCAAAAGGTGCTTGCCAAAATGTTGTGAAGTTTGTTGATAGTAATTCCATGGTATAATTTGGCATGCCAAAATTAAAAATTATTTCTTAGTTATATATCAATATCTAAGGTGCAATGGTACATTAAATGAAATAAATATGGTTCTAATGAAGATCTTAGTCAAAATTATGCCCAGAAGTATGTTCAAAAGTATAGTTTAGATGATGTTCAAAAGTATGCATAAACTATCATCTCAAGAGTTTGAGTTTGCAAATGAGTCAAAGATGGATATGTGAGATAATGAGTATTATTAAGTACATTTGGGCATATGGTTAAGTCAAAAAGATAAGCCACTTGATAGGATATGTTAAGGTCTATGTAATTAAGTGTTAGACGCCTATGTTTTCCTCAATTCGTGAGTGCATCTAAAATGTTACTCATGGATTTTTTGAAAAGTAATAAAATACGAAGAGATGTTTAGAAAAAGTGGTTCCAACTATTCCCTCATGTTTCTTGCATACATTCTCATGGGTGCAATAACCATTGACAAGTGATCCTAGAGAAACCACACACCCTACAAGTATCCTCAAGTGGTGGCTTGACTCAACACAGTAAATTATCAAATTGGGAGTTTACCTCACAAGTTGCATAGAATCATGTGGACACATGATGGTTAATGTATTCAATGGAAAAATGACCATGTACCAAAATTAATTGCCTCACACAACCACCTTCTACATGAAGGAAATGCACAATGACACTTGCAATAGTCATGGAGATAAAAATGGAGTTTTTGCTCAACTCAAGAATCCAAATAATGGGATCATTTCAAAGCTTTTGATGACATGCATCTATTGGACGTGGCTCAAAATCATTTCGAGTTCTCTACCGAAGGTTGTTATCATTAGTGTCCATGTGAAAAGCCAAATGGCCACCAAATACTTTTGTATATGTTCGTTAATAGAACATATAGTGGCTTAATCAGCCAGAGATTGGAAGTTCTATCGCATTTGTAACACCCAAGAAATTTGTGTTCGTGCTCTTTGTGTATTGTGTTTTTTTTGTGTAGTTTGCAGTCCTTGTGTGGAGTACTGTGTACAGCATCTGGAGCTTGGTTTTCTAGTGTGAGGGTATCATCTTGGATCTCTCGAGATTAAACCGTGCTAGATCTCCATCGCAACACTTCACTGGTATCAGAGCACTTTGATGCAAAAGCTTTGTTGGTTTTGTGCGAGCGAAGCAAGCACCCGCCCGCCCACCCAAGGTTTAAAACTAAGGTGACAACCAAGGCATAGACCTTGGCATAGCTTATCATCTGATTCACAAAAGTCACCACTGGCACCGTTGGCTATGCATGAAGGAGGACCTCAACGATCAAGGAAGACAAAGATTCCTAGTACTATCTAAGAGGTCACCCATCCTAGTTTGTTCCCCTCAGAGCTCGCTTAATTGACAATCTCTTGCCACTACACTACACTCTTGTGGTGTTTGAAGAAGGGGAAAGAATAAGTTTCATATTATCTTGAACACATTTTGGGACCTCAAAGCTTCATTCTTTGCTTTCAAAGCCTATGTTGAAGCATTTTTTGGATGATTCTTGGTGCCACTTTGGAGTAATTTTACCCATAGTTCTCTTTACAAAGGTTGAAGAACATCAAGAAGAGTGCTCTTTGTACTTCTCCAACAACAAATATTCATCTTTCTGATGTGTTTTGAGTCACACTAGGATGTCTACAGGTTTCTTGAACTCTCTTCAGTTCTGGTGGGAGTGGCCACCACAAGTTTCTGCATGCTTTTTGAGCCTAAAGAACAAAGCTGATAGACATTTACATGCATTGTTGGCTACTGCTTGGGCTATAAATTAAGACTTTCAATGCCATTTTACTCCATATATTGAGCACGCACACACTCTCTAGTCTTTTGTGGATACTTCTTATGTACATCCATGTGGTCATTGATATAGTGGTTACATTTTTTGCATGATGCCTTTGATTTTGATAAAGAGGGACATGGTGAGGTTTTCTTAGTTGGAAGATAGCTAGATGTTGGGGTCTCTTCAATGATGCAGGTGGAAGACTTACCAAGCCTCACCATAGAATATCATGACAATCATGCAGGTTATTAGTGCATTCTTGCACATATGCCAACTCATAAATTCCATAGCACCACAAATGAACAATGCATCTTTGTTGTAACCATCCATGACACAGAACAACCATTCACAACAATTCTCAGAGTAATACGAACCACCAAATTGATGCAAATTACCCCACTTTCCTCATGGAGTTCCTATTTGGCATACAATTATCCCTAAGTCCCAATTATCATATCATGTTGGACAATGAAGAGTTATAACTAACAAAATCCTCCTCGCACTCCATTGATCCAGTTGTTAATCATAGGTAAGGTTTATGAATTCACGGTGTTAGTTTACTACAAGTATAGGTGTTATACAATAGAAGTGGATTGCCACCTTCTTTTCTTGAACCCACAAGTGCCACGTCTCTTTGAATGTGCAAGTGGTGAATTCTCCTCTTTGCTGCAAGATGTTAATTGCCCAACTAATCATTGCAGCAACATTTAAATCGTGCAAATCACTACAAGAAAGTGCTTCAGTTATCCTTGCTCACCAACCCCTACAACATAACATGATTTAGTGGGACTTCAACCCAGGCAATCTGCCCCACGGCATTCAAGGCATTCCGCTACACCACAACCGTTTTGACATTTCAAATTTCTTGTACTCTAAAAAAAACATGATTTAATTACCTCGATTATCCTCTATATGCTCCTTCTCGATATCATTTTGCTTTCAATCATCACTTGCAAAAGTAGTCACGTCATCCTTTGGCTTCATTCTTGCTCCTTGCTAACCCCTCTTGTAAGGTGATGATGACGCATTTGAGATTCATTATGTTCCCTACTCAACTATTGTCCAACTCCCCAAATTCTAAATTCGCATAAGCTCCAACCCCTCAAGAATGCCAAACACATTAATCCAAATCATCAATTGAACTACCTACTTCATTTGTGTAGAAGGTTCTAGCATCATGACCATGAGGTCTTGTTTATAGGTAGTCCTTTCCCTTAGCTTCCTCTTTATGCATCATATTTCCTGTGTTCTATGACTTAGCTAATTGATTTATCCATGCATGCATGCATCTATTTTTCTTTTATTTTATTTCTTTACTTTTCTTTCCTTTTTATGCTTTGATGTGTTGCTTAATGGCCTTATTATGTTCTTCTCTTTGAATTCAGATAGGAGCAAACATAAGCAACTACTAAACCTTTAAAGTCTCAATGGTCAATTTTTCACTATAGATCTCATTATGCATTTGGTTCCCTAATGTCTCACAAACTATGCATTCAACAATTGATCTTTCTCATTCCCCAAGATCTATTGGAGCACTCTTGAATGAGGCAATTTGTAGAAAATATATGGATGGCACTCATAGTGGAGATGCATATAATGGTCGTGATTCACACCAATGAAAGAATCAACAATGTGGTAGGAGAAAGAACAAGGAAAAGAATGTTCAACAAAATAAGAGTAGAAGTAAATCAAGGAAGAGGGATGTCAAATGTCATTATTGTCACAAGAAAGGAAACATGAAAAAAGATTGCTCTGCATTAAAGAATACTAAAGGTAACGGACATAATGTTGATTGGACTGTGAAGATTGAAGAATACTACTTGCACCATCTACTTGGACTGTGAAGATTGAAGAAATTAATGCTATTTCTGATGATGCTAATGTGTTGACATTTGATAGTGTTGTGCCCATTGAGGCGCTTATGGCTGACAGATATGTGAAATTGAGCAAGGATGATTGCCCCAAATTAGATGAGGAAAAGGAATTCATGGAAAAGTCCTTATGAGTTTATTTTTTGTAGTTTTATGTATGTTATGGTAGAGACGAGACTACACATTGCATTTGTAGTGACAGTTGTGAGCAGATATATTTCTAATCATTGGGAAGTGTTCAAGATGATTTTGAGATATCTAAGTTTCTATGCTTAGGTAGAGCAAAGGCATCCATTATTGGTTACACAAATTTTGATTATGTTGGTTGTGTAGACAATTGGAAGTTTACGTCAAGATACATTTACCATTTTGTTGGAGGTGTTATCTCTTGGAGATCTCATCTTCAAGAATGTACAATTGTTTCCACTAGATAAGTAGAGTATGTTGTAGCAAGTGAGGCATGTAAGAAAGCATTGTGGCTTTCTTGTTTTGCTTATGATATCGGTCTACCTCCACATGTACCTCATTTGCTCAGTGATAGTCAAAGTGCCATTGTTTTGGCTAAGAATCTGGTCTATCATGAAAAGACCAAGCACATTGAGGTGAGATATCACTTCATTAGAGACTGCTTAGCCACGAAGCACATTATTCTTGAGAAGGTTCATACTCGAGATAATGTTACAAATGCTTTGACCAAAGCTCTACGACAGAATAGCTTTTAACACTATTGTCACTTGATGGGGGGCTACTTGATTCTTGATCTTACAGAGTTACTTATATATTGTGTAATATGCCCATCAAGTGGGAGGTATACTCTATATACTTACACTCAGTTATTTTTTATCATTCTTTATTTTTCTTCCATAGTAACTTTGACCATATTGGCCTTTAGTGGGAAATTGTTACCGTTAGTGTCCATGTGAAAGGCCAAATGGCTACGGGACACTTTTGTATATGTTCTTTAATAAAACATATAGTGGCTTGGTTAGCCATAACTTTATGTGACTTGCTCTTGGCAAGAAGGCCATTGGCAACAGTTGAGAGGTATAAGGCTAGGCTCATTGCAAAAGTTTATGATCAAGAACGAGGCATTGATTTTGATGAGACCTTTGCTCCCACATGTCGAATGACTATTGTTCGTAGCATTTGTGCATTTGCAGCTCATCATGGTTGGAATGTATATGAGTTGGACACTAAAACTGCATTTCTAAATGATGACTTACATGAAGAAGTGTATGTTTTTTAGCCCCGTGATTTTGTGCAGAAGGATCATAAAAACAAAGTATGCAGGTTTAAAAAGACATTATATGGTTTGAAGCAAGCACCATGTGCTTGCTATGAAAAGATACATGCCTACTTGATTGCACATGGTTTTGAGAAGAGTCCAAGTGAGAGCACTTGGTATGTTAAGCGTGCAAATAATGTGCTTTTGATCATTGTTGTCTATCTTGATGGCATGCTTCTCACTGGTCCTAACGAGAAGCATAGTGCTGATTTTAAGGCTGATTTGCATGCCTCATTTGAGATGCGAGATTTGGGATAGTTGCATCATTATTTAAGCATTCACTTCATGCAAGTTGATGGCGACATAGCTTTGTGTCAAAATAAATATATTGACATGTTATTGCAACATTTTGGCCTTAAAAACTGCAAACCTATTGCCATTCCTATGGAAACATGTTTACAATTGAGTCTTCATGATGTTGGAAATGCATTTGATGTTGTTCATATCAACAGGCTATTGGATGCTGGATTTGCTTATGCATAAGGAGGCCTGATATTCAGTTTGTTGTTTCGGAGATGAGCAGGTTTATGCATTGCCCAAGTGTCAAGCATTGGCAAGCAATTAAGCAAATTTTTCGCTACTTCGATAGTACCTTGCTACTTGGATTGTTTTATCCCAAGGGAGGATCACTATCGTTAGATTTACATGTTTTTTTTGACTCTGACTAGGTTGGTTGCTATCACACTCGTGTGTCCACTAGTGGATTTTGCTTCATTCTTGATAGCTCATGCATATCTTGGTTGAGCAAGAAACAGACTGCTCTGACCACATCTAGTTGTGAGGCTGACTATAGGGAATCTTTCACGACTATTGAGTGTGTGTACTCGGATGCCTTATGGCTAATTTGGGTGTTGGTCAGTCTTCTTCCACCACCATCTTCACTGACACTCGGAGCGCATTGGCAGTTGTGAGGAACCCTATGTTCCATGCTGGTACTAAGCACATTGAGGTGCACTATCATTATGTCAGGGAGAGGTTCTCTACTAGAGAGATCAGTTTGGCATATGTGCCCACACAAGAGAACGTTGTAGAACTTTCCACAAAGACTCCACCTAGGGAGATGTTTGATGCTTTGGACAAAGCTTTGGGCTTACTTTCTTTTGAGGATCGATTTCACATACCTTGGCAATTCCTTATACATGAGTGTGAGCTCCTTGTTCACCACATCACTCCCAAGGGGGATTTGTCGATATATTTTGGTAGTGATGTGGGTGAACATGCTAGGACCCGCCTGGGCACTTTTTCCCTTTTTAAGAGGTCTTTTGCCCTCGACTTGTATATACACCTATAACCCTACAGATCACTTATCTTTGTATATTCTCTTGGTAATGCATTGAGTATTGTAAAGGTTCTTCTTCCTTGGGTTGTTTGAGTGCTTTCGCAAATCTCAAACTCCGACAAATGTTGACGGGCATGTTAAATAGTTACCTGCACCATCTTCTTCAATTGTGAAGAATTAAGAAATTAATCTTATTTTTTATGATGTTGATGAGTTAACACTTAATAAATTGTGTCCATTGAGGCTCTTATGGCTTGTTCTCCTTCACACACGTGGCCCCTAGATTCTCATGCTTCTTTCCATGTGACACCACATAGAGAATGGTTCTCTAATTATGCAACAGTCTCTTGGTACTGTGAGGCTTGGTGACTCTTACCAATGTGATGTTGTCGGGATTGGAGATGTGGTTGTGTAGTTCACTAATGGTTCAAAATTTACTATGCTTAATGTATGCCATATACCTTAGTTATCATGCAATTTGATGTCAATTGGTCAACTTGATGACCTTGGTTACAAGCTTGTTTGCTATGCTCAATCCTTTCACATATCAAAGTGCAACATGGAGAAAAAAAGTAAGCAAACTTGGGTCACTTTATCCTTTATTTGTATCATAGAAAGAACACTTGTTAGCTATTATTGAACAACCTATGGCTTGTATTTGGCATGGCCGTTTCGACCACATATCTCATAGTGGAATGGAAAATCTTTCTCATTCTGACTACTTACATGTTTATCTTTCTCTGATTTTTCATATTGTGATCATTTTCAATATGGAAAGCAAACTAGGAATATGCACAAGATGCACATTGACTCTTCAATTCAACCTTTAGATCTCATTCATATAGATGTGTTTTGTCCTACGCCCACAAGGCCATTAGGTGGTTCTCTTTACTTTGTCACTTTCATAGATGATGCTAATAGAAAAGCTTGGGTATATCCTATCGAATCAAAAGATGGCGTATTCCCTACTTTCAAAAAATGGCTTGCTTTAGTTGAGCCTGAAAAAGGAACTAAGCTCAAGGATTTACATTCAATTAATGGGGGTGAATATACCTCACATGAATTCATCCTTTTCTATCAGTTTAGAGGAATTTGTAGAGAGTTTACAACTTTTTACACCCCAATACAAAATAGTGTAGCTGAAAGGATGAATAGAACTATTCATGATAGAGTAGCTTCTATGCTGCATCATGCAAACCTTTCACAAGGATTTTGGGCAAAAGTAGTATTGATTGTAGTTCATGTGATTAACCTTTCACCTAATACTACCAAAGGTTTGAAAGTGGCACCAGAGTAATGAACAGGGAAGCCACCATATTATGGTCATCTTCGAGCTTTTGGATTTCAAGCATATGTTCATATAACCAAGAATCTTAGACAAAAATTGGACCATAGATCAAAGAAATGCATTTTTCTTGGATATGGTCAAGGTGGTCTATTTGGATATCATTTATGGGATCCTAAAATACAATCAGTGATCAAAAGTAATGATGTCATTTTTAATGATTCTAAGATGCATAAACAACCCATCAAGAAGGTTGAAGTGAGTAGAGCGGTGTTTGAGGATACTTGTCCTCTAGTTAGCATGCATAAAAATGTTGGCACATATGAATGTTCAAGAGAATGTCCAATCAGATCAGCCTGCAAATGTTCTTGTTTAGCAACCATTGAGATGCTCTGCACTTTTTGTTATAAGGAAGATGTAAGTGGAATGTGGCACATCTAAGAAATCTTCCCTCTTCACAGGCAATGAATCAACAGGTGGAAAAAGGGAACATACCTCCTTCTCTAAGGTATGCTCTATGTGAATGGCCGATATGGTTGACCCCATGGCTACATCTACTCCGACTCTAGGAGCATTGAGTTCCTTTACTTGGGTTGTCAATGCTTCTATTAATTACTCTTGCATATGTAGCTTCTTCAAGAGATCTTGCAAGCCATGCTCTATCTTGAGTCGATCTTCGCATATGATTTTCAATTGATCACATCCTCACTATAGTGTTGTACAAATTGGACTATCATTTGATCAATTTGATGCCTTAAGGCTCTCTCTTCATGCATGTCTTTCATTAGAAGCATCCTTGTTGCTATCTAGTCTTCAAGTTTTTCTTTATATAATTCTATTTGAGCATTGAATGCACTTGCCTAATCAGCTTGTTTGTTTGTTAAGTCAACTGGTCTATTTGTTACAAATGACTACATTAGCTCTTCCTTTTGGTTCTGAAGTACCTTCATATTTCCCATCAAATCATTCACTTGAATCTCTAAAAAAGCATGACCATTTCTCTGCTCGATCTTTCTGTATTATCCTTGTTCCCAATTTTATGCTGGAAATTGTATTAGTGATTTTCGGTCGTATGGGTTGTTATTTTCACCCTTCAAAGGTATTGGGGTGCAGGGTGTGTTTGTGTATGTGTGTGCACGTGCAAGCAGCCTAAAAGATAGCTCATTGTTTCTGCCATCAATGCAGTTTGCAATATGTTTCTTTCTTTTTAAGGGTGTGTGTGTGTGTGTGTGGTGTGCGTGCGTGTGTGTGTATGTGTGTGTGTGTGTGTGTGTGTGTGTGTGTGTGTTGGGGGGGGGGGGGGGGGGGGGGGGGGGGGGGGGGGGGGGGGGGGGGGGGGGGGGGGGGGGGGGGGGGGGGGGGGGGGGGGGGGGGGGGGGGGGGGGGGGGGGGGGGGGGGGGGGGGGGGGGGGGGGGGGGGGGGGGGGGGGGGGGGGGGGGGGGGGGGGGGGGGGGGGGGGGGGGGGGGGGGGGGGAGGGGGGGGGGGGGGGGGGGGGGGGGGGGGGGGGGGGGGGGGGGGGGGGGGGGGGGGGGGGGGGGGGGGGGGGGGGGGGGGGGGGGGGGGGGGGGGGGGGGGGGGGGGGGGGGGGGGGGGGGGGGGGGGGGGGGGGGGGGGGGG